>VRLP01005152.1:0-40119 GCA_009660295.1 Lophius piscatorius | reverse complement strand
GGTGAAGGTCTCTGATCATAGAGGAAGACCCATGGTGAAGGTCTCTGATCATGGAGGAAGACCACTGGTGAAGGTCTCTGATCATGGAGGAAGACCACTGGTGAAGATCTGTGATCAAGGAGGAAGACCAAAGGTGATGGTCTATGATCACGGAAGAAGACCACAGGTGATAGTCTCTGATCATGGAAGAAGACCAGGAGTGAAAATGTCTGACGATGGAGGAAGACCACTTATGAGGGTCTCTGATCATGGAGGAAGACCACTGGTGAAGGTCTCTGATCATACAGGAAGACCATTGCAGAAGGTCTCTGATCATGGAAGAAGACCACTGGGGAAGGTCTCTGATCATGGAGGAAGACCACTGGTGAAGGTCTCTGATCATAGAGGAAGACCCATGGTGAAGGTCTCTGATCATGGAGGAAGACCACTGGTGAAGGTCTCTGATCATGGAGGAAGACCACTGGTGAAGGTCTATGATCATGGAGGAAGACCACTGGTGAAGGTCTCTGATCCTGGTGTGGATCTTGGTTCTTCAGATGATGACTGCTAACAATGCGTTTCTGGTCGGTTTACCACACATCGCTGCCTCTCTAGCTAACTTGATCCTAGTTATTGTTTGATGATGTAACTTTAGTCAGAGGGATGTCGTACAGAGTTTCCATGAAGGCTTTCTTATATACGCCTCATTCTTATCAAGCTGGTTTTGATTAGACGCATGACAATAACAGAAGAAAGAGTCCTGATCACATGACAGACGGCCATCATCTGATAAAACCCATCATAAATCTTCTTGTATACTCGCCACACGGCTGTTCACAGCTGTTTCCATCATGCTTGATGCTCGGCGCATGCAAACACCAGATCCTGTTTGATCACTACTGAGTAAGTAACTTACTAATGTAGTAGGTCCCACATTCAAATACTGTGGAACGTACGTGCATGGTCAGTGTGAAATGAGCGAACTCCAACCAACTTCAACCCATCAAATCAACAAAAGAGCTGATTTGATATTTGTAAAGGTAGAAAAGCCTTCAGTCAGACGTTTTGCCGTTCTTTGATTGATGAAACTCTGCAGAGCTGATCCTACGCTGCTATGACTGCATGTAAGCTGATCTATCGAGGAGCTTCTGCTGTTGACTGTGTTCTGATGATGAGCACCGTTTGTTAAATCAGAGCGAGGCGTGGCGTCTCTAGCGTGATCTCGTGTGATCATGGGGCTCCTGCTGCCTCGTGAGGTACGTTTGTTTGTTTGTTTGTTTGTTTGCGAGCTGAAAGACAGCTGATCAGACACGTGTCTTTGCCATGTCAGCTGAAGGAGGTCGAGCGATGTTTGTTTGTCTGGCTGGGTGGTCCGTGGGCAATGACTCAAAAAGTTTAGAAAAGACTTGTTAACATGGAAAGGTGGGCCCTGGTCACCAGGTGATTAAATATTGAGGTCTGTCTGGAAGACGGTGTGAATCCAGGGTTTATTCTTTCTTTTTTTTTATGAGTGCTACTATGGCAACACCATGACCTGCCCCACTAGAGAGCCCCTCACTGAGAGGACGTCAGCTACATCAGGATCACAGCGGGCCAATCAGAGCATGTTAGGGAGTCACGGAAACATCGTGGCGAGGTTAATACATTTGCTCGACAGAGAAAAAAATCCTTCTCTCTGAGCGCCCTCATATGACTTTAAGCTCACTCGTAGACTTTGACGTGTTCAGGAGGTTATATCACAGGAAGTGATCTGTGTGAGCCAGACAGGCTTTTTGCAAATCATTGCATAACCACAGCCGCTGATATACATCCCATTAGCCAAAGAGAGGAGTTCAATCTGATCAATCAGTCAGTTGGTAAAATTTAAAACTTTGGTTTTCGGTGCCTGGAGCTTGAGTAACGATGAGGGGCATGAAGATCAGACACGGGGACATTTGACAAACTGTGGACTTACTGATCTACATGTTCATTTTCTAACACACAACAGTATATCGCTCTATTTCCTGTCTGCTGACTAAGCGTTTCCTTTGGAGCTCTGGGTCACATTGATGTCTGAGTGGAACTTCCTGACAGACGTTCAGGAAACCTTTGTGAAAAAGAGCGGAAAGAGACACAAAAGGCCACATGAGAACGATAGTAAACAGTGAAGAAGAAAAGAAATGACCCAAAGGTGTGGTGAGTTGGAACAATCACAATGGTCATTAAAGTTGGAGGCTGTCAAGAGAGCTGAGATGTTTGGCGATGTTTGATGGTTAATGAATGCATCTAAGCTTCCTGATGCTAACTCTGATGGTTGTCAGCTTCCTGACTGCTGAGCGGCTGAAGAACGTTCATGATCTGCTTCAAAACAACCAGTAATCCAGTCATGGGCTGCAGAGTACCTGTTTAGCGAACACACACTATAGTGTCGATGTTTGTGGTGCTTCTTCTACAAGATATAAAGCTCCCCCGAAGTCTAAGGGGGTATAAAATTGAAAATGATCTGGGATATCATTATTGAGGTTTGTCTGAAAAACTGTTTTTCGAAACAAAGACACAAAAAAAAGCTCCCACTAGTGATTAAATGTGAACATTTAGAGTGAAATAGGAAAAAAGATAGATCTCCTTCACTCAATGAATCTGCCCTGAGTTTGGACTAAACTGGACAGACGGTTAGGAAGTTATGTCCGTAAAAGTGTTTTCCGTTTGAAGCTCCCCCTAGTGGGTAAAATACGAACTATTGAAGTAAAACACATGTATATAAGGTAGATCCCCACCAAAATCGAGCCAATGCTTGAGTATTTGTGGCCCATAAACTTTAGGCGATAAAACTCCCCATAGTGTCGGAAATGATATCTCTCTTATCATTTGAAAATGATCCTAAAACGAGTAATCAAGTTATCGCCTTAAAATGAAGGATCGGGGGCGGCAGACGTTATTGATATTTCCATAATATCCCCCGCATTTTAGGGATATAATAACACAATTTATTAATTACTGTGATATTTACTTTTTAATTCATAATATATTTTATTAAATTCCAAATATTTAGGACCAATTTTATCAAGGATGCATACTTAAGGTTTTTCTTTCGGCGCCATAATCAAAGAGAGTATGATTATATCGAAGCAACGTATATAACGTTTAACAATCAACATTCTGTATCATCTACTGTCGTATTGTATCGTGTTTTCACACACCGTTCGCCCAAGCATTTCAAACTTCTCTAATAGATTTGAAATCTCCTAGACTCCTTGTTGTTTTTCTACCATTCACTGTAAAATGTTTGCGTTAAGAATATTTTTAACATCTTTATTATATATTTTTCTCATACACAATTATTATAACAGGGCTTAACATTTTGTCTTTATTTGCATATTTTTCTATTTCTCTTGAATATTAGTCTTATATCGTACCGTCTATCTATCATCAATAAAGTCCTTCCCATCCATCCATCCATCCATCCATCCACACATCCATCCCTCCCCCATCCATTTATCCCTCCATCCATCCATCCCTCCATCCATCCATCCATCCATCCATCCACACATCCATCCCTCCCCCATCCATTTATCCCTCCATCCATCCATCCCTCCCCCATCCATTTATCCCCCCATCCATCATCCATCCCCAATCCCTCCCATGCATCCATCCATCCATCCACACATCCATCCCTCCCCCATCCCTCCATCCATCCATCCATCCCTCATCCATTTATCCCTCCATCCATCATCCATCCCAAATCCCTCCCATGCATCCATCCATCCATCCCTCCCCCATCCATCCATCCATCCATCCTGCCATTTTTCCCTCCATCTATTCATCACTCCATCCATCCCTCCCCCATCCCTCCCTCCCTCCCTCCCTCCATCCCTCCATCCATCCATTTATCCGTCCATAAATCCCTCCATCCAGCCATCCATCCCTCTCTCCATCCCTCCCTCCATCCCGCCATCCCTCCCTCAATCCATCCATCCACCCCTCCATTTATCCCTCCATCCACACAGATAGTTGATTCATCATTCAATGATTTGTGTCTTTTCTTGTTCTAAGGCGTGTCTCAGGAAGTTTGGACTACTGGATGGAAAAGAGAGTGAAATCAAGGAGCATTTTTAAAAACGATTCTGGACAATTGAAGACGCTTAATCATGGGAAGAAACTCTTTTGGTGAAATGATGACTAAACAGCCCGAGATAATGATTTCAGTGAGTTATCGTGTTAAAGACAAACCGTATTAGTCTGAACAGAGAAGAGAGCTATAATTAATAATTATATGCATACACAACATAGTCAGAATGAGAAAGCATGGAAACAAGAGCAGAGATGAATAAAATAAGAGTTTATTAATCAAAGGTGAGTATAAATTCAGGAGAAACAATGCAGTGAGGAAAGAACTGAACAGAACTGAGTCATGTTCGTATAAAGCCTAAGGATTTGTTTCATCGGATCAATCAGAGTGGAGTTGTATCAAACACAGCGTTGAATGATATATAGATTAAAAGGGAGGACATGATTGATGAAATGATGTCTAGAGAAAGAAACCTTCCTACAGGCTGCTGAGCTGAGCATCATCCAGGCACGCCTGTGGATTGGACCAAAGATTGTAAGATTAAAGGAGGTCGAGGTTATAAATAAAATGTGACTGTGCATCTGTGAGTCTTTGCGGCTTCCTTGTACAGAAAATTCGCCATGACCCATCAGACAAGCAGACAATCGTGTTACCCTGACTGCCAGAGTAGAGGAATTGGTGTTGGTTCTTACCATCTCGCGGGGCAGGAACATTTCTTCTGGCCGCAGCACCACGAGACACACGCTCTCTCCCTGGCGCGTGCTGCGCAGCATACACACCAACTCTTCCTGGCCCACGCCTGTGATATCCACGCCGTTGACCTGTGCACGCAAACACAAAACACCTCCACTTCAGCCTCATCGTAACTTTACCTCCTTCTGAACCAGCTAGCCATGGGCTTCGTTTGGTCCAGACCTTTGGAGATTTCAGTTTGAACCACGGTTCAGCTCTTTTACAATGTGAAGGGACCCTTTTTTAGGTAATTATGACCGAATACATGAGGTTGCAACAGGCTAATAAACAAAACAAGAAGCAGAGAAGAAGGAAGGAGCTAAAGATGAGCTGCTGCTTGTTTATCCACTAACAAACAAAGAAATTATTCACAGGCTCCAGATTACACCAGTGTTGCAGAATAAGTTGCACCAAGATTTTTCACAATCCTGCATAAACGTATAATCTCTGAGGGTTTATACCTTCATCGCATTTTTGATTGTCCACTTATCAAAACATTCTGGGGAAATGTCTGTCAAGATATTTTGCAAATCTGTTTGCTAGAAATCTTTTTTGTCAAACTTCTATCGTTTGTTGTTGGTCTACATTCAGCAGAGAAACTTCAATCGTCTGTAGAATCTGCTTGTTGTTCTTGTATTTGCTGCCAGAATCTGCTTTTTGCTTTTCTACCCAATTGTGACTACAGGAAATAACGGAGCGCAAGGATGAGAGAGAGCGGATACGAGAGGACGGAATCATTTTCATACAAGGTGCATTCAGCGAGTTCAAACTGGCCTGATGATAGAATACCATGATAATAGAACTACTAGTATAACCTATGATCCTCTCTCTGGTTTGAAACAGAAAGGGCTGCAGGCCGGTGGTCAGAACTAGAAGTTATCTAGTAAAAACCCTCACCAGTAAGAAGGCAATAACACAAAGTGGTAGAAGGAAGAAGCGCCTACTCTGAAACAACCGTCAGGAATGATGAGAAGGAGCCATGTCGTGGACAAAGTGACTCCGAGTGAGACCATCTATATTTTGATGAATGACCTGATGCTGTGGAGAACGCTGATAGGCTGTCAGGTATAAATACCAGACCACAGACGTTCGTGCTCCCACTCTCAGATAATGAAAGATTGCAGCAATTACTATTTGTGTTCACTTTATTTATTTATTTATTTTTCATTTTTATGTACCTCAATGCAAAAATAAAAAAAAATAAAACTGACAAATGATTTTGATGATTGTATATATATGAACAAAACTTAATAAATATATAATATTAAGTTCCTTTTTAGTTTTCAGTAGTCCCCTTTCTTTTCTTTCAAATCCCACGTGGTTGATCACACCACTTTGAGATTTCACTAAAACGTTCTTCAGTAGGTTGCAAAACTTACAAAGTGAAACCCACCAACCAACATCTACAACAGAACCCCAACCAGACATTTAGATGTGAAAGCGCCATCCATATCTGATGTTTCCCTGAATGCCTAGAGTGTGTTGTAATCTAAAAGAACGATCTTTCTCTTAAGAAGAAGATCTAATATACCTCAAGGATGCGGTCTCCAGACTGCAGCCGTCCATCTTTGACGGCGGCTCCACGTGGCAGAATGTTTTTGACGAGAATGGGACCAGGGCCGTGGATTGAAGAATCTCTGGTTACGACGGTGAAACCCAGGCCTTCTGAACCTGGACACACACACAGGTAAAGACACACATTTTGTGAATAGCAAGATGAGGCGTGATAAGGGGAATATATCTGCACCTACGTATCCCGTAGAGCTGTTCACTTCCTGCCTCTATATAAGGTATGAGCTCCACAGACTCAAACAACTTTAACACAGGACTGCTGACACAGCGATTCTGTGTGGATGTCGCACTAAACCCATTAGCTATGGCTGCTACTTCAGTATCTGCAGGTATGAAGGTTTTAGAGATGTATTTGGATGTTGGGTGGAGGGGGAGGAGAAGGAGATGGTAAACGAGCAATGAGTGCCACGCGGTGGAAAGTAAATGATCTGTAAAGAGAGGTGAAGAAGATTGAAATAGTGATCAGGGAAAAACCTGCAGATATAAACCTGTGTTAAAGCAGCCATAAACACGCATGCATGAGCAGAAACAGAACACACACACACACACACACACACACACACACACACACACACACACGAGCATGCACACACACAGGAACACAGGCTGAATGGGAAACTAGTTGTGTGTTTTATAGACTTAATTTAGTCTGGTCTCTTTAGCAGAGCCGAGTCAGCAGTTTTGTCCGGTATGAATTCATATCAGCAGAAATGAACTGATCAATAAAGACTTAATAGACCCTGAAGAGAAGGAATTAGGAAGATGGAGGGAGGAAGGGAGAGAGGGAGGAGAGTCAGCCAGGGAGCAGAGAAAGGGGACTTTATCAGAGTAAGCACAATGCTGCTATCAGAGCCAGAGGACTGAAGTGAGATCATACACATTCAGAGAATGGAATGAACTAAAGCGTGTTAATAATGAACACACGGATAATTAGACTTTAACAGAGAAGCATGAACGAGTGGAAAGATATAGATTAAAAAAAGACTGGTCAGACAGAATATGTGCCTTTTCTATGATAAGTGAATATCTTTCATATGTAAGCGCTGAAAATAAACAGTGCATTCAAAGTAAAAGCTGCATAAACACTTCAGAAATAGTACAAATGGTAAACCTAGGCTATTACAATCAACCATATTGGTGTTATATAAAGCAAAACATTTTGTGAACTTTAACAATGACGTCTGCCTGTTCTGTTCAAAACTGTGTACCCTAATACTGAAAGGTGTTAAACTTCACGGCCACTGAAGGATGTAATGATGAATAACCGAAGGCAATCCAAACATTTTTTGGGAGGCGGGGTTATATTTCTCATCAAAGCAAAGCGATACGAGTAAACGCAAATGTTTGTTTCTGGATGTCGTCATGAAGTCAGACATTATTTTATTTATTTTATTTGTTTTTACATTTTTAATGTTCTTGTTATTTAATCATTAAACATGTTCATTCATAGTATTATTGGTTTATTTTATAAATGTATCTTCATCATTTTATTCTTTATCTTAATTCCTTTGAATAGTATTTCAGTTATGATTGAAAATAGAAAATGTGTGGGTCCTTGTTTGCAATCATCAGATGATGGCGTGTTTGCTGTGATACAGGATTGTTAGCATCGTTAGCATGAGAAACGCTGCCGTCACAGGACTCAAAGGACACCAGGACGCCTGAGTGTTCCTCACCTTTCTTCAGATCGATCCTCAGTCTCCGTCCTCCTCTCTTACTGGACACCATGTTGGACAGGGCAGGAGTTTTCTTCAGGAGGGGACTCTCACTCCTGTGTTTGGGGGTCTAAGTCGACACATGGAGAGCATTGAAGTAGATTCCACAGCAGTCAAACAAACTGAACATTAAATGAGAGGTTAAGATGTCCATAGATTAGTCATGGTGTTAAAGGTGCCAGCACACCTGGAACCTTGAGCCGATACAAAGTCTCACAAAGAGGACTTAACGCTTCAGGCCACACCCCCACCACAGACTGTGAGATCTAAGCTCGACGGAAGAAGAATTCTGTCTCAGCCATTTCTTTATGGAAATACTAGCAAAGGCAAGGAGACAAGAGGACGTGGCGGCGTAAAACAAGACCCCACTCACACCTAAAACCGTCTTTATTGTCACCGCTGCTACAAAAGGCCAAAGAAAAGCAGGAAAACAGTGGGTTGTGCTTGTGGAGCCCGGCTGAATTCACAGGAGCAGCGGTGTGACTCCTGCCGTTTCTGTTTAATAATCATTTTATTTTTATTAATACATGTTGAGTGAATTAATTTATTTGTACATACTTGTTTATCTTATGATTATGATCTCGGCGTCAATGCTAATTATGTTTGTCTGTATATGGCAACTCCCATTATATGTTAGCATTAGGCTAACGGCGTCTGTTGTTTTTCCACATTATTGTTGTGGGTCAATGAACATTCAGACCGCACCTGGAGACTGTTAATCTTCCAAAGTGATCACTAAGGTTCAGGGCGAGCAGAGTAACACACAGGTGGGTGTGAACCTACCTGGGCGGGTCTTAATTTACCTGGGCGGGCTGGCCAGGTAGAGCCTACATATGGGAAACACTACACTGCCTTTTTATCTAATAGGACACTGACATAAAGCTATATTGGCTGTGTATCAAATGGTTTCAAAATAGCAGCCATTTCACCGTGGTGACACTTAAACTATTATGTGTTTGGAAAAAAAGGCAACTTAGTAATTGAAGGAAATAAGCAGGAACAGGATAAATGTCTACGTGTAAACATGTACGTGAGATTTCATCTCTGATGCAGCAAACATAAAACTTACACTGAGAACAGCTTCCATTGAGCCTGTCTCCTCTCCAGCCAATCGTGTGGCTGGATTCTCAGAGGGCTTGAAGCAAGGTTTGGCTTTGAGAGGTGGGGGCGGCTCTCTGGTTTTGCCAAAACGAGGGCTGCCGTCGGGACCGGCGCCAAGGAGCTGACCAATCAGGCTCTTCTCAAAGTGTTCTCTGTTGGAGGAGGGAACGACTTCCAAACGGACGACCGGGGAACGCATGGCTTGGCGGAATAATTCTTGGGCTCTGGGAGGATGAGGAGGACAGGGAGAGAGAAAGGGAGGGGGGAAGGAGAGAGTGTGAAAGAGAGAGAGAGGGAGAGGGAGTGGAATGATAGATGGAAGGAAGGATATATAACTCAGTTAGCATGAGGATAATTATATAAGATATATGAGATGAATGTGATTACAAATGACAAAGTAAAAGATTTCTCTTTAATTACTCATTAATTAAATGTGGATTTTAAATAGAAAAGGCGGCGTATATTTATATTTATTTAATGAAAACTGACTTTATATGGATTTTAAGACAGGAATAAGTAATGCCTTCTCAAACAAGTGTTTTCACCGCCTGTCGTTTCTTCAGTGGGTCCAGCAGAATTTAAAATGACAGGACACATTTCTTCATATTTGGGACCCCTGAACCACAGTGAACCTTTGATGCAGTTCTTTCTTCTCAGTTGTAGAGTAGGTTTGTGGAGCATGTAGGCTGAGCAGTGGAGGAGGAAACAACTGACTCCCCTCCCCCAAATCTTTATCCATCTCTCTCTCTCTCCTCCAGTTCCTTTCTTTCTGCCTTTTCTCTCTCTCATCTCTATCTCGGTGTCTTACTCTCTCTTTCCTCTCGTTTCTCTCTCTGCATCTGCGTTCTTTACAAATACTCAAACCAGCCGCCATCACAAAAAGGAATGATTGTCAGTCTCTTGTAGCTTGTGCAGTTTCTGCTTGTAGCGGATGTTGACTTCACAGGAAACGGAATTCTGCTGCAGATTCTGAATGTCGAATGAAACATATATTTACTGTGTGCCTGTAACCTTTTTAACCTTTAACCTTTCTTGTCTGAACAAATGTTGTCTTTTGTTAAGTATATAAGACCATGTAAACCTTGTGAAAAAGACAACCTCTGTAGAAAGTGTTGAAACCTTCATCCACAGCTTTCCCCACAGCTGCTAATCGTAAAACTCAGTTAGATGTATCTAGAGCTGAGATGTAACTTTATTAACTGTGCTCCATCATCAGCTAAGATGCATCAATAAATGATCTTCTTATTTCATTCATGGATGCCGTCTATCTAGCGGCTGGTCCTGTTGTGTCTGCTGTGAGGTGGAGACAGCAGGGAGCAGCAGGAGGCCCAGCTCAGAGTGCTGACACCTGTACAGCTGCCCGTTAGAATCTCATGATCTATAAAGGAGACAATTCTGCAGACAATTAGTTAATATCAGATTATGCTAAGTAAATTAGAGAGGCCATTGTACCCGAGGCCATTGGTGCACACCATCATTCACCTCAGATCACCGACAGAGAAAATCCGGTTTATTTAAATTCTATTGGATTAGACTCATATTATTTCCCGCCCTAGATTATTATTAGATGTATAATGATCGTAATGTTTCTGTAACTGGAGACCATGTTTGGAAAGTCCCCTGCTCTGGTGATGGATGCTTCAATATATTAGATATGAAGTAATAATACCTTAAAAGGTTGAAATAATATGGTTTTATAAGGAATTTTCCATCAGTCAATCCATTCATATCCTGATGAAAATATTGTACAGAACTTTAACACTTCCCTTTATCCATCAGATTACTAGATGTGGAAGATTTATAGTCATTGTATAGAACACAACAAGATTAGGAGAGCAACTCTTGGTCAGTGCATGTAGGAGCATATGATAATCAACAGCAACCGATCAAAGACAGCCTCAACAAATACAACATTCACAGGAGGTAGTTTGTCTCGTTAGGAGCTTGTATGGAACAATTTTTCACAAAATAGGTATTAGCGGTCGCAGGGACCAATACTGCAACTTTTGATGATCCTTCAGCATCTGCTAAAGAGCAAAAAAGGTCAAACAGCTGATGTGCAGGATGGGTGGAGTCCTTGAGGAAGGTTGGAGCTTTGGAAAGGCGGCGAGAGCTTCCTCTGTATGCAGCAGCGATAGAGGACCACCAGCAGCTTCTAGTCCAGATAGTTTCTCCTGAGTGCTCTCATGCAGTGGAGTCGCTGCTGAGCCGTCTTCGTCATGTCCGAGGTATTTGTCATTTCTTGCTTAGATCACAGCAGCACGCTCTCAGACGTGGTCAGAAAATGTGCACATATAACAATAAGATAATTGTGCAGAGACAGGAGAGGCCGACTGTGTCTGTAATGGTCCTTAATGTTGAGCATTAACGAGCTTCTACGTTTGTGCGAAAATCCATCCACTGTCATGATTGAACAATATTGGCATGAGTGGTTTGCGTGTGTGTGTGTGCGTGTGTGTGTGTGTGTGTGTGTGTAGCTGTGGGTGACAGAGTGCACACAGGAATAAAAACATGTCTTTTAACAATAGGTACAAACCCCCTCCTGGTGATAATCCATTTACCTACAGTAGGGCATAAAATAGCTCAGGTATAATCTCATTAGCACACTGAGAGCTGGACAGGAACCATTGTGTGGACTACACAGACCCGGTAATGTGCTGTAATCATTATAATATCCGCTTCAGTCCTTCTTATGTTGGACAATCGTTTTCATAGGTGTTTCTATTGTCCTTTCGTTGATTTGCAGTCATATTACATCCCCAAATACTCACTGCTTAATGTACTACTTTCTAGTGCTCCGGCGGCGCTGTCAGCGAACCCGACTCAGAGGTCAGGTCTAACGAGACGCACATACACATAAATGAATTTCCGAGCTGTTCACGCTAAACATCTGCCAAGAGTCTTTTCTGCTGCTCTGTGTGATTCCAGTGAAACAATGATATAAGCCCTCCCACAATGGAACAAAAAACAAGACACAGAGAGCAGAAAAAGGCAGGAAGACGGGTCAGACGTGTCCTCATTGGGTTCTAGGAATAACATGCGGGTGAAATGTCTCACATTTTTGGTTCCTATGAATGTGATCGGTTGCTGTCACATGTCAGACGTTTGGTCTGGACTTTCTGACTTTTAACAACATTCAAATTTCTGGGATGTCATTTCAGGAAGCGGGTTTAACAAGAGTTTATCCCTGAGCTCTGGCTGGACCAAGCCTTAGATGAGAAACAGAGCTTTTGGTTCCAGCTGAAATGAGTTGGTTAAATCAACTCTAAGTTAAAATCAAGCAAGATGACGTTCAAGAGCCTCCATCAATGGAACCCCGACATCCTGATTCACCATGGCAACTGGCTAGACGCAGTGGTCACCATGGTTTCCTTGTGCTGAACTGTATTTTTGTATTTTGTGTTTTGCACACTGCCAAACAAAAGCCAATCTGAGAGCAGCTAAACTGCCTTTCATTGTACTGCAACAATGACAATTAAGTTATTTTATTCTTTTCTTTTCTTAATAACATTTGAGTAGGAAGTTTAGCGCCCTCAAGCGTGTGTATTTATTGAATTCAAAAAAGGAGAAAGGCGGCTTCATCAGAAAAGGAGAGGAAGCTGGTAAAGGAGAACCTGCTGCCTGAGTGAATGCATCTACTAGTTTTTACTGCATTTTCTCTGAAGGTTAGAATTATATAAAAAGGTGTTGGAATGATATTGACCAGATTTTTATTTTCATTAACGGCCACTAAGGGCAAGAGAAAACAGCTGACAATAAAATACAAATATAAAGTTAATTCTTTTATATTTCTCTGACAACGCTTCAGGGTCCCCCCATGTGTTTTCAGATGAGCCCACGAGGGTTACCTGACGTCTAAACTATTTTGCGACCCCCGACTTGGATAAATTTGGTGGATGGCAGATAGATTCATGATTATACCTCACTTTGGTTTCAATCATATTTATAATATGTGTCTAATGATGTTTTCTCAGTAGCTTCAGTACAAAAAATTGGCGAATGGTGTAGGAGAAGCTTCTGTTTGAAAAACAAACCAAAAACCCAGAGAGCAACTCAGAGACATTGCTGCGACGTGAGAGACGTCCACGGTGTGAGAGGTCTGAGATATTGGAGTTAATCAGATAAATCACGGAATGAAAGCCGGTCCAATCTGGGTCTCACTCCTCTCCTGACATAAATGTATCATGTGACAAATGAGGGACGGACACTTTCCGTCTGACGGCTCTGTTCATGCTCAGAAGGAGCAGGAGTGAGAAACAAACTCAGGCTTTGTTGAAAAACACCTGCCAACGAGCAGGTAAGGTTCGTAGAGTAAGTTTCTGCGGGGACTGACTCTGAGTTTAACTTACCTTGCTTTCTGGAAAGGGAAAACTCGGAGTTTCCCCTCATCTCAGGCTTAACAATCTCAGAGTTTCCACGAAATCCGCTTTCTGATACACTAGTGTATTATTATTATTCTGTATCTGAGTTGTTATTATTATTCTAAGTTTTTCTTCTGGACTTCATTGTTTTTTTGCTCTCCTGAGAGAATTCAAATCAATTAATATAAACATTAAAAAAGGTTGAGGTTTGAAACCCCCACATGATCAAATAAGAGAAAAGAATCGGACTCGTTGGGATGTTTGAGACTTTCGGACCAGTGACAGGAAGTAACAGGAAGCTACCCAAGCCAATTAATAGAAAAAAAAAAAAAAGAAAGACAAAGTAAGAAGAAGAGAAAAGAGCGGCATGAGATAAGAAGGAGATGAGGTATGTACTAGCGATATGGTCTGACAGAGAAATCTTAACTCAACTGAAGAAGACACAAGTTTGGGGAGAGGACGAGAGGAGGAGGAGATCGACACACTCTGGTTTACACCTCAGTCACGTTCAGGTAGATGCAGCCGCTGTAGACGATAACCACGGGACGTGGGTCTGTCATGAAACGTCTTCAGTGCACTTGCCAAAGTGAGGAACTGAAGCTAACCCGATCAAACCGATACAATTAAAGAAAATGATTGAAATGTCAGTTGTGTGAACACCTTTAGAAAAAAGCTTAGAAAAAATTCAGGGAACTAACCCTTTAAATAAATATGATCTAATTCCCTATATTAATCTATAAAATAAATAAGGCAGTTTGAACCCATTCTCAGCAGATTAATCAGTCACCACCACCACCAGTGTCTGGTGATTTATCTTGCTGGCAGCTGTCAATCACAGTCACCCTGAAGAGTCCGAAGCCCCAATATTTCTGACAGATTGATTATTATCCTTTAGTGCAAATGAATCTTTAAATGTGATTTTTCTGTTGGAATATGATGCTATTAGAAATAGCCAAATACATTTTGCCCTCATCCATTTAATATTCATGTTTTGTAGATTTTTAAATTGATTTAAGATACATTCATGGCTCTTCGGACGAAACACACACTGTCACAGTTCCACTCACTGACTAAAGCTCTTGTCCATGAGATCCACGTTGTTGATCTTGACGATGCATTCATCCTCCTGGAACAAGCTCTCTTTTCTTGAGCGACTCTCCTCCTCCACTCCTCGAATGTACAGACCAAGAGACCTGACAGGAGGATGAGCAGAGGGAGAAAGGAGGTTCAGGGAAGCTTACATCACTACATCGGATACACAAACACAGGGTTTCTAGAACAGAGTCACTTTTAAGGTTTTCACTATATTTATTTGACTGATAGTCCACATACGTCAACTGTCTGTGTCCTGTTATGGATTTCTATCAGTACTCAAACAGGGCACCTTTAACAGAAAAATCCGGAAGTGGGAGAGTAAGTAAAGACAACGTGACTGACAGGTAAAAATATAAAACAGATATAAAAGCTGGCAGCTAGTCAGTAGAATAAGATGTGAAAAAAAGGAGGGATACAAAAACTTTCACACTCATGGAAAAGCGATGGTCTTGAGTGACTGAGTAGAGAATATCTCTGCACCATATGTCTTTAACATTTCCTCACCAAAACATCTAATCACTGCACATTTTGGCTGCTTAAGGATGAAACTAAGTTAAGAGGTGAAAAGCATGATGGTTAATGATGGGAAGAGATGTGGGAGGCGTTTAGAAAAGTACAGAGAAGAGTGAGAGAGAGGGAGCGGAGTGGAGAGACAGATAGAGGAATTTAAGGAGGAGAATGTCAGGGTCAGTTGAGTCATGAGAACAGCCATAAAAACTCATTCTGCCTTCCTTTAGGAAATCCATATCCAGCGTCTGACTGTCACACGCCCAAAGAAAATCCCCACACTGGATGTTTTTCTTCTTTTATTCTTTCTTCCTATTGTGTGTGTGTCAGTGGGTGCCATGTTTGTGTGCTGGAGTGTCAGGGGTCAACAGTTTCTTGCATGACTATAGCTCTTTGTAGCTGGTGGACTGGTGAGATCCCTTTCAGTCAAAGAAAAGAATTGGATATGACATAGATGACACATGTTGTTTCATGTTTGCATGATGCTGAAGCGTGTTTGGCGGCCAGAACATAACTCACCGTCCACTGAGTGATGAGCAGTAGGGGACAACATGGATTCCCAGAGGACTGTCCTCTCCCAGTATCTCCACTGTTCTGGTGAGGCTACACACACACACACACACACACACCAAATATCATATTACAAGTTCAATCAAACAGGTTTTCACCAAAATATAAAATTACAATTACAATATCTACAATTGTTGCGTACAGGAGAATACACGTTTTACAGAAATATATGCTACAAAACAGAAGTGCCTCCGGCCTGCAGGACGCCTCATACAGACTCATGCTAACTCTCGGATCAAGGACCCGAGCAACAACTGATTGGATTATGAGTGGCTGTTGTGAATTTGTCGGGCAGGTGTGGCAGTTTGTACAGGTCCTGGGCGGGGGTCATCTAAATGGACTCAGAGATTCACGTCCATCAGTTTTTGTCCCATTGAGTCTGGTGATGGTGTGTCCAGAAAGTGAAAACCACTGATGGCAGCATTTCCTTCCCATTTTATACCCATCCTTCTTTCCTATTTTAATACATCCTTCTTTGCACATTTCTATCCATCATTCCTTCCCTCACTGCTTATATCCTTCTTTCCCTCCTTCGTTCCTTTTATCCTCTCATCTATCCATCGATTCAACCACCTTCTTCTACTTCTGGGTTCAGGCTGCGGTGGAAGCAGATATTCCAGATGTCCCTCTTCCCTGGCACACGTTCTAGCTCATTTCGAGCGTTCCCAGGCCAGTTGAAATATCTAATCGCTCCAGTGAGTTCTGGGTCGATTTGGGGGTCTCCTCTGAGCTGGTCGTGCCTGAAGAGCCATCAAAGGGAGGGGCCCTTGGGGAAGCCTAACCAGATGGCCCGACCACCTCTAATGGTTCCTTTTGAAGCAAAGAAGCAGCAGCTCTACTCCAAGTGCCTTGCTAATGTCAGAGATCTTCACCTATCTCTCAGGCCCTGCAGGAAGCTCTGATCAGACCCCTGTAAACGCAATCTCATTCTTTTGGTCACGACCCAGAGCTCAGAACCATAGATGAGGCTTGACTTTACATGCCAGGCTCAGCTCTTTCAGTCCATTTTACAATCACGTTTGAACAAGACCCCAAGATATTTCAATTCAAGTAAGCAACTTTCCAAGCGGATTTCCAAGAGCCATACCCTCAGACTTGGACTCTCATTCTGCCAAATCAGGATTTTTGTCAAGATTTTCAACCCCCAAAACGTTCGGCCCAACAAACTTAATCACACGTTTCAAATTCAACTACCCGAGAACCATGGCAAATTTAGAAGCTAACGTTAGCAGAGTGTCTACAGCTAGCAGGAACTCAGAGCCAGCCACCAGCCCTGAAGTCCCTGAAAGAAGCCAACATATAACATATACTGGACTGAAAGAGGCTTACAGAGTTTAATTTTCATTTTGAAATGTCATTAAGTTGTTTTAAGGACGGAGGGTATATTCATTTCTACAGATTAGAATACATGCATTTAACATAAGGTCACTTCCACTGTAATCCTTCAAAATAAAAGCAAATAAAATACATCACTAAATAAGTTTTTTAAATTTAAAAGGAAAAAAGAATTGGAATTGGCCGGTCAGACTTTCTAAAAATCGGTGATAGGCAAAGAAAAATTGCAATTGTTGCACCTCTTGTCAGTGTATTTCTTTTTTTTGCTGGGTGCATATGAAGTATTGATATTAATAGAGAGACCAAAAGCATATTCTTGACATTGAATTCTTAATTATACCAATTTTTTTAATCCTTGTTGTATAGTACCAAGTCTGTTAGAGAACAGAAAATATTGAATCTTGTATATTGCTTCAGAGACCCCAGAGGACAAAAGTTTAATTTGTAGGATAATTCCCTCAAGACAAAAACACAATTTTGTTGAACAGAACAAAACCAATGATGTAGGGACAAAACTGAGGAAGAGATCATAACGTAGAGAAGCACAGAAACATGGTAACAGAAGTGTAACACATACAGATACGCACAGGAATCTGGAAAAGAAAGAAATAGTCTGGAAAGTGTCTCTCCTGAGTAAATGTCTGAACCATCCAGAACCAGCTCATCATTTTTGCACAGATGCCCAGCGTTCATTCAAGGATTTAATCCGTGTCTGTGAACCCAGTCCTCAGAGAAGTGAACGTAGACACTTTATTTATAGTCAACAAAATTACAGACTGCTTTCTCTCTCTCTCTCTCTCTCTCTCTCTCTCTCGCTCTCTCTCTCTGTGTAAATGTTTGTTGTACCATTCATTTGTACGAGTTTGTTCCTCTCAATCTCTCAGCGGTTCTGTCTAGTTTGGTTGTTCAAGTGTGTGTCTGCTTTACATTCTGTCTGTGTTTGAGTGTGTGTGTTTGTGTCTGTGTGCTTGTGTGCACGCGTGTGTGTGTGCGTACAGAAGTGTTTGTTTGTTTGATTAGTTTATCTATCAGAGCACAGCCATTAATCCTCTCCTGACCTTCTCACTGCTCCCTGTGTGTGTTTTTCTAAGTGAGTTTGTCTGAACTTAGTTTTGTACTCGTAAGTTCTCCCCTCCACTCTCTCTTTCCCTCTTTCCTTCACTCTCTCCCTCTCTCCTTCACTCTCTCTCACCCTCTCTACTTCACTTTCCCTCCCGCTCTCCCTCTCTGACACTGTCTGCTGATTTTGTCTTCTCTCACTCAAGACCATCCTTCCTTAAACCCCCATGAACTGATAGCAGTGCAGAGAGAGAGAGCGCGAGAGTGAGAGAGCGAGAGCGAGAGCGAGAGAGAGAGAGAGAGAGGCTGTATGATGATGATGGTGAATGGCAACAGGGAAGAGATGCAAAGTGAAAAAAAAAACAAGTTCTCAATCACACCCATAACCAATTCCACATCCTCATCGCTCCTTTGACTCATTTGATTCATTTGACTCATTTGACTTCTCCCAGGCAAAAGGAAAAAAGGGACTGCAGGAGGAGAGGAGGAAAGTGAGGGAGTCAAGGACAGATGAAGGGAGGCTGGTTGAGGGAGGCTGAAAAGTAGGGAGGCATATCCGAAGGACGGTAGGGGGCAGGAGTTAAGGAGAGAGGGAAAGCAAGCTTGGGTGGGTGGAGAAAAGAGGAGGACGATGGTTGTGAAGAGAATGAAGGCTCGATTTTAACACAATCCGGTCGTTGCCAAATTCCTTCCATTGGGCACGGAAAGAATTTAAGGCTCTGAGATTGCCTGATCTGACAGGGGGAATCTTGATAGTCTATCGAGGAAGACAAAAATATCATGCGGCCTGAACCCTGCTTTCAAGATGCACACATGTCTAAGATTTGCTACAGGTCCAGGTCAAATGCAAATATGTTAGGAGTAGGAAGTTTCTTTGCACTGGAAATGTGACAGTGCTCATGGAAACTTAAGCAGCTCACAGCTGCAAAAATGTAATTCTTCGTCTGACCTGTGCGCTGTATCATCCTCTGTCACACTAACCAACCGCATGTCCAGAAACCTCCTCTTTGGTCTTCCCCTTTTTCTCCTGCCTGACAACTCCATCTCCAGACTCCTTCTAACAATAAATCCACTATCGCTCCTCTTCACGTGTCCAAACCATCTCAATCCGTCCCCTCTGACTTTGTCTCCAGGACCAGGAGACATGCTGCGACTGACTTCCATTCCTCTTGTCTTCAGCGCATTCATCCCCCTCTCCTGGTTTTTTTCCACCTGCTCTCCACTCACTTCAAATCACTGCTCAATCCGGTCACTCATCTGTCATCTTTCCATCATCACAGCAAACAAGAAGGAGCTCAGAGCAGATCCCTTCCTACTGTACACCTTATCACTATTGTACAGGTTCCAGGTTACATACATATCTTGTACTAGATGTGCGCCGATTGCAATTTTCTTGGACGATTATTGATTACCGATTGTTAGGTCAGCCTGATTCCAATATCTTTTCCTTAAAGCTTTAAAACCATAATGAATACTGTATTGAAAGTGCTCTTATTTTGAAGGATTAGAGTGGAAGTAAGGCTGGTCAGCATTGTGTATGTGTTCTCAATTGTTAAAATGAATGTACTCTCCGTCCTTCCCGCAATGCGTTTCTTAAACCAATTGTATGAAATATCTAATTAGAAATTTAACGTTGTATGCCTCGAATAAGCTGTATGTTATATGTTGGCTGTTTTCAGAGACTTCAGGGCTCCTGGGTGATTCATCACAACATTTTCACATCATTTTTAGGTGTCTGATTTAGTTTGTCTTTGCCTCGTATCTGATTAAGTCCGTTGTGTCAAATGTTTTCCATCCATCCATCCATCCATCCATCCGTCCAAGACAGACAGACAGACAGACAGACAGACACACAGACAGACAGACAGCCAGCCATCCATCCATCCATCCATCCATCCATCGGGTTCTTGGCTAGCTCTAAAATATCGCTGGCTTTAGCCACTCTGCTAACTTCAGCCGCCCTGTTAACTTTGGCTTCTTGAAACTTGCTATGTTCCTCGGGTTGATAAAATCATCAATGATCAAGTTCATTATGCCAAACGTTTTCGGGATCCACAGCCTATTTGTCCTCACTGGTGTTACACATTGCGAGCCCTGCATTTTCTGATTTACTTGAGAGATGTTTGGAGCAGCGCAGCACGGTGGCGCAGTGGTTAGCGCTGCTCCCTCACAGCAAGAAGGTAGCAATTGGGAATCCACCTCTGAAAGCTTCTCTGTGCAGAGCTTCATGATCTCCCCCTGTGGGTTCTCTCCAGGACTACAGCTTCCTCCCACAGTCAAAAAACATGCAAAATAGGTAAATTGGTGACACTAAATCGCCTGTAGGAGTGAACTTGAGGGGTTCTCTGTCTCTGTTTCAGCCCTGTGATGAGCTGGCAACTATTCCTGGGCTGAAACCAAACCCAGACCTGCCTCTCGCTCAATGTCAGATGGGATAGGCTCCAGCCCCTGCAACCCTAAAAAGATAATTGGTTATTGATAATGAATGAATGAACGTTTGAAGCGGAGGTAGCCCATGCTTTGTGTGCATGTACGGCGCATGCATGTAAACGGCATGGAGTCCGCTGAGTGAGGCTGCTGTGTTATTACATAACACTAGGCCGGCAATACTAAAGCAAAATGTTCCTTACGAGTTTCTGGGGGTTCCATAAGTTCCTCAAGACATATTTAAGACCTTTGTAATACTATTATAAATGAAGATTCAGACCCATTTCACATCAATACCAAAAATAGTATGCCAGATATGAGGGAATATAGTAGTACCAGTTACTTACAAAGTGCATTAATTTACTTCTATGTTTGAAGATAAAAAAGCACATTTTGAAGTTCAACTGAAGCATGTGAAGAGCATGGTGGAAGTAGCATTAAAAGAATGTGAACATGGTTAAGACCTTTGACGTGATGGCGTATGGCTGCGCCACGTTCTATGCTAAAGTACAGCAGGAAACAGCATCATAGTTCAGTGTGATAGAAGATAGACGTGCCAATGAGAATTAGACCCAAAAACAACAAGCTGTTTTGCTTGTTTTGCTTTAAAGGTGTTTCTACAATAATAGACCTTTTTTTTTTTTATTAAGACAGCGAAGAGAGATATAAGATTGGGAAGAAAAAGAGGTTTTGATGATATGAGGAGGACTCTGCACATGGATTTGATGGTAGTGTAAGAGACGTTAAGGCAAAGTGTCATTTGAATATATCATATGGTAACCATTAATGTTTGTGCTGAAATTGCTGCAAAAAGACAATAGACAAAAAAAGGAAAATAAAGGTAAATGTAAAAGAGAAAATAATTATTAATGAGGGAGGAAAAAAGACTCAGTACTGTAGGAAGCGAGAGAAGTCTGCAAAAATAAAAGGAGGATGCACTGAATTAATTACACAATGCTAATCAACGGCATTAATATGAGAGAAATAAAAGACATCAACTCCTACCTCTATGCCCTCCCACTGCTGTGCCTCTGATCTCTAAGCCCCCAACGAGAACACACACACACAAACACAGACACACACATACAGACACACAAGCGCACAAACACGCACACACACACACACACACACGCACACCCACATACACAGGCACTAGATATCCATTTGCCGCTTCTTTTCTCTGTGACGCTTCATCACTGGAAAAAAAATAAATTCAGGGTGAAACGGAGACAAAATGGGTGAGACTTCACGGAGGAGAGAGGGAGAGCAACAAGAAAACAAGAGAGGAAGAGGAGAACACAGCCTGGAAGTGATGCAGAGTGAGATGAAGAGAGCAGGTGTTCTCTTTATCCACCTGCCACTTCACTGATCCTCTGACCGACAGACACTCAACTCCAAGGAAATATAACAAAAAAGGAGGTGCAAATACAAGCCACTCTCTGCGGTTCACCCTCTTCTATTCATCCTCTCTCTTTCTCTCTCTCTAATGTCTCTCTTTCATTCCTGGCCTCTGAAGAGGCGAGCAGGTATGTAGTCATTAAAGGGAATGAAAGACTGTAAATACGTCTTTTATAGCTTAGGGTTAATGTATGTGGACAAAGAAACCAACATTTCTACCTATGAAACGAAAAAACACTCTGGGTAGTAATTTTACAATATAATGCGTATATAGTAATATTGTGGAGTGGAGGGAAGTTTAGTGTGGCGCTGCAGGCGAGATGGAGAGGTGCGGGCAGCCGTCTAACTGGATCAGCGCCAGGTGAGGTGATTTGCGAAGGTGATTGAGATGAGCAAATCAAACCCTCTTTTCATCTGCAGCAGCCTGCTGGAACGAGAGGGACAAGCAGAAGAGACAGAAGCCAAAAGGGAAATCCAGTGAGAGCCGCTGAAAGTAGTAAGTACTCAGCTATACAAATATTCCTATCAGCAAAGAACATCGGTACCGTTTGTTTGAGAAGAACCCACGGCACGTAGCAGCGACTCGGGCTACAAATATACTGTAAGGTATGTCAACTGCCACATATCTGACTTGAGAGGAATAAAGATCATCTATGGGATAAAAATGTGTAAAATGGATAAAAAACAGAAGAGTAGAAAAGTAATTATACCTTTAAAAAAACAACACCTAAAGAGAAACTCAAACTAAACAAGTGTATTAGATAGGTTGTAATTATACTACTGTCAACATGAAACAGAGGAGAGAAACTTCCTGTTTCTCTCCTCTGTTTCATGGCTTTTTTTTTTATCTCTCTCTTAATTTATTTATATATATATATATATATATATATATAACTAACTAGCTTACAGAGACGAGTCTTCATCGTCTAGCGAGACAACGTTCCTCCGCTTCAAATGTTCCAGCATTCCTGAGGAGATTCACGCCAGGACAGGTCAGCCTTGCAAGTCTTTGCAGTTTACAAAATATTTTGGCCGTGCTGAGGGAGAAAAGCTCCCACACCTTGGATGTTTTCTGTCGTGATGGTGTTGCCATAGTACTAATGTTTACTTCTTTCCAATTATTTGTTGTCCGAGTCGCTGGCTGATGACATCACCGACTAATCGACTATTAAATTTATCGACAACTGATTTCATAATCAATTTTTGTTGGTTTCTACGATTATTCGTTGCAGCCCTATTTAGTATTGATGGAGACATGAAAGAGGACAGAAGGGGTGATTGCCTATCAGGCTGGATCAACTGTCAGTCGTTATTGTTGTACCATGTAGAAGTCAAGATTCTATGGTGAGGGCACACATTATAGGGAACCAACATGAACTAGGGATGCACAACGTACAGAAGACCGATCAGCCATGACATCCACTGACTGGTGAAGTGGACGTCTCCTACTCCTCAGCCAGGTGGGGGATATTAGGCAGCAAACATTTGTTTGATGTGAGGGAATAATCGGCTGTCATTCCGTGTGAGAGGAAGATAACATGATTGTAGGAAGCACAAAAGTGCAACGCTGAGCCTCAAATCTCGTACTTTCATACTTGGCATGCCAATGAAAGTATTCAGGTGTGTTCACTCTAGTGTGTGAAGGAGTGATATCACTGATCTCTCCTTCCTGCAGCAGTCAGACTCTACAACCAGCACTGCTAGTAGACCACACCCACACACACACACACACACACACATGCCTAACCTACACTTTACACTATGGGACAGTGTAATATTCAACATGTCTACATTTCACCTTTAATTCAATGAATATTGCCACTTGGTTAATTCTTAGTGTATTTTTGTTATTTTATATTGTTGACTGTATTATTGTATAGTGTAATATTGTACTATAGTATATTATTTTAGTATAGTATAATATTTTAGTATATTGTAATATTTCTACTAATTTCCTGTATAGTGTAATATTGTAGTATAGTTTAATATTTATATTTATATTTGTATTTTATTCTGTTATATTGCAGTGTGTGCGGTTCTTTGCTGCTGTAACTCTGCAATTTCCCCGTTGTAGGACTAATAAAGGTTTATCTTATATTATCTTACTCCAGTACTATGTATACTATAACTCTGGTACTATATGTACCATTACTCTGGTATCATGGATACCACCACTCAGGTACTATGTATACCATAACTACAGACACCGATTTTTATAAAGTCTAACTGGCCGATACCGAATTTGTCTGTTTGTCCATTGAAGGATTGCAGTGGAAGTAACTAGGCTGGTCGGGCTTGTGTATTTGTTCTGACCTGGTTAAATTAATGCACTCTCCGTCCTCCCTGCCATGTGTTTCTTAAACCAAATATAAGACATTTCAAGGGAAATTAAAACTTTGTAAGCCTGGTTCGGTCCATTATGTTATATGGTGGCTTTGTTCTGGGACTTCAGGGCTTGTTGCTAGCTCTGTGCTCCCGCTAGCTTGATTTATTGGATCAAATCTCAAAGTGCTACAAAGTAAAAGCAGAT
The DNA here is from genome assembly GCA_009660295.1 of Lophius piscatorius. Classification (NCBI taxonomy): domain Eukaryota; kingdom Metazoa; phylum Chordata; class Actinopteri; order Lophiiformes; family Lophiidae; genus Lophius; species Lophius piscatorius. The sequence continues at coordinate 15,690 of VRLP01005152.1, read as the reverse complement.
AAAATCATCAATAAAAAATATAATAAGAATTAAATAAAAATATGACCAAAAAGCAGCAATCTTAATTAAAGTTATAGGTTCTGCTAAAAGGGAAAGTTTTAAGTCCTTTTTTAATTGTGTCAGTTGTCTGTGGAGCCCTCAGATGGTCAGGGAGGGCATTCCACAGACGAGTGGCAGCAGAACAGAAGGCCCGATCACCCATGGTGCTGAGCTTAGTCCGGGGAAGGAGGAGGCGGTATGAGTGGGTAGAACGGAGGGATCGTGTTGAGGTCAGTGGGGTGAGTAGTTATTTTAGGTAGGGGGGGGCGTTACCATGGATACACTGGTGAGTGAGGAGAGAGATCTTATAATCAATCCTGGTGGAGATGGGAAGCCAATGAAGGGAATGAAGAACAGGGGTGATGTGTTCGTGTTTACGAACTCTCATCAGGATCCTTGCAGCACTACTTACTGTTTAGTGCTGCAAGTGCTAAGTTGCAGAAGAACTACTGGAGCACAAATCAAAGATGTAAGAACACACAGTGACATCAGAGAGTCGTCTGCTAACTTATCAGCCATAAGAAGCAGAAGATCCATGTGCGTCCTTGACCTAAACACCAATGGTTTCATTGAACAGACATCCCAGTATGTAGCTAACATTGATTCACAATCCTACATCAAAGCCCAAACGCTGTCCATTCCCATTTATGTAAAATGTCAGAAGTAGAAATGAACAGATGAAGCGAATCAAAGGTAGATGCTAGAGAAGAAACAGAAGAATGGTAGAAGTGAGGGATAGATGAAGAGATGGAGATCTTACGATCCATAAAGCATCACTATAGGGATCCTCACTGATGATGGACTCTCATGAAAAGACTCCGTTAACCCTGGTGAAACTTTTCCACATCAGTTTGTCCTGTGCATCCAGTTGGAACCCGTTTATCCTTTCACCTTTTATTTTCTCAAAACACTTCCGACACCGAGCCTTATTTCACCAAGAAATAAAACACTCTCACAAACCTATTTCAATAAAGCCATTTCCATGAACTCTGTTTGCCTGTGTGAAAATCACATCTCCATTCACAGGTAATGAGTCTTCCAGTCACCATGCTGAGGAGACATTACTGTATTTATAGGTGTAGCTCTGTACACACAACGCACACACACACAACACACACACTCCTCAGTAGGTGCCCTCTTTAACATGAACTTCACTGCTCCAGAATGTATGGCTGCATTTCTTAACTCATTTTGGACTTTTTTGTAATTTCAAGGATCGTTTGCCCGCTGAACAAAAAATCCATTACAACACTTTTACATTATTCACTGCTGAGATGCTTGAGAGTGTGTACATGAGAGGATATGTGCGAAAAAGTAATAAAAGGCTCTGACAAAGTCAAACAATGAGTGTTGGGGTGTACCTTAAGTGAGTTACAGAATTTATTTGCCTCTGTTTTAGCTTTTTTTTTTACTTTCTTTCTCCGTGAGTTCACCTCTAATACTACTATGATTCAAAAATACATTTTTGTCATCACGTGTTCAAACTTCCCACTCACAGTAAACCTGACCACAAGAGATTACGTTGATTATATACTATATATATATATACTGTGTGTGTGTGTGAGTCATGGAGGTAAGTCTCAGTGATGCAGCTAATTGAAAATGCTAAGTTTTAAATAGGCTGAGGTCAGACATTATTCTCTTTATGTCACTTTTACAGGTTGAATACATATTGCTTTGTTTTAGTACTTATGAATTAACGGTGGATTAATTACACGTCCAGAGTGACCCGTTGATTTCAGAAGCACCCACTAATGCAGTATCCATTAACAGAGGTTACTGTTGACGGGCGGAGCAGCGCAGTGATCTATTACGTGACATGATGCAAGCTTCTTGCCCAAATTTACAACCGGTCATTCACTTTCTTTGTCCTGTATTTGTTATTAGTCACGCTACCGCAAAGATGGGCCTCGCTCTGAATTTTTCTATTATACATCTTGTTCCATTTGTGAAGTAAATATGAAACATTAAAATTATTCAGGCTCTATGTAAAGTCATTTTGTATTGAGATAAAGACAAATATTGTGATAAACAGGTATGGCACGTTTCTACAAATGAAACGACTAGAAATGACTGAATAGAAAGGTCTAAACAAAGGACTGCTTATTATACTTGATTATTGTTTTATATGTCTAACCTCTCTTCAAATTCTTGATTGAACATATAATCAGATCTAATACATGAATGTAAAGAAGATCGTTTGTGTTTATTTTTTCTTTTAATTGTTTTTTTCCACCTTCTTGTTGATGTGGTGTCTTTTCATTTAGCTTTTTCTGGCTCCTGTCCAGTTTTGTACTTTGTACTGTTTGGAATTCTCTTGGAAAAAAAAAAGGAAAATAAAAGCTGAAACAATGACCTCTCTTTTTGATTTGTTGAGATAGAAAGTATTTTGATTACATCACTTTTTTTTAGTCTCAATGCTGAGCTCTAATATTTATTCAAAGAAATATAAATATATAAACCAACAGGAAGTGATTCTCAAGCAAAGACGGCTGTTGGAGTTGATTGAAGTTCTCTCAGAACCAACGGTGGTGCCAAATGAGCTCCGGCACACAGCAAGACGTGAAACAACCCTACAATAAAACCAATCAAATCACATCCTCTCTCATATTTCACAATGTTAGATTGATAACAGCTTTGTGACCAAATTATATTTGGTTCATTAAAAGTAGTGTAATTGCTACAAAACTGCGACAAACTGACAGTCATCTGGCCCAAAACACTTCCTTGGTTCTGCTGTTGTTCACCGGTCTGCGGCACCATCTCTGTCATACGAAGCGTGTTCTTACGAGGCTTCATGAAGCTTGGAATGAGGGTCTTGTGTTTATGTCAGCTTACACTGACTGGTACAGCGCAGAAGCAAACTAGTAGGTTAATCTCCTGTCAGCAGCCTGATAAAGATGCTGCTGAAAGAGAGATGATGAGCATCAAAGGATCGACCTTCTTACTCATCTTACTTTTCTAAGAAAAATACCCCTCACAGAAGTTACTTATGTCTTAACCTGAGTCTTGATATCCTCTAATTCTTCATAAACAGAACCAGGGGAGCCGGGACATCGTCCTCCATGCATGTCTTTACATTCTGTATGTCGATATGTCTGTCTTCTGTTTTCACTCCTCGTTAGAATCCATGAGTCTGCCCCCACACGCCGCCAAGATAAGCAACTCACACACACACACACACACACATATTTTTAAGAGCCCCACGAGACAACGAGCGCTCTGCAGCCCAACACTTCATTAAGCAGTGCTCATTAGCTAATGCATATATGTTGCATGTTCAGCTCTGTCTGTGGAAAAAAAAAGATGCAAGTTTGTTTGTAGTGGTATATTTTTGAGGTTATGTGTGTAATGTAGTCTACAAATATTTATGAGTGTTTGTGTGTGCTTGTGTGAGACCCTGGCCCTGTTTTTGCAGTCTTTTGTAATGTGCTAATGATGGAGCTTCTTCACACTGACTGTACGGGTTCGGGCCTTGATCTGAAGCGGAGGCCAGCTTTAATGAAGGGGAAGTAGGACACAAACACCAACATGAGTAAACATGAACACATACAAACACACAAAATCATTCCTCACGCTCCTTCCTGAACCAGCGGACCACGACACTCAGAGCCAAACAAACACACTAACCTGCCGGCGAGGGTGTGTTTGCTTTGGGGTCGCGCTACTCCTGCTGGCCTCTCCGCAGACGCACCGGCAGCCTGAATAGAAAGAGGAGGAAATATACATTCCTGTTATGGAAAACACAAAAACTGCTAATGAAAACTGTCTTAGAGCTATAAAATGATAGACAGCAGCACATAGTTTGGAGACTGGGAGCCACATGAATGGTCAAAAGTCGGTCCAACATTATCATGCTAAATACAGATTGCTCCCTATAAGTCTTCACCAATCCAATATCAAACCACATAAATAGGATATTTAATTATGCCTTTATATGCAGGATGAGGGATTGCTAATTTTTACATCCCATACAGTCATAAACAAAGCTAAATACATTCCAGTAACAACTTAATTATTTATTATTGAATTTATTGTCATATTATCCTTTCATTTTATAATTTATCTTTCAGTTGGATCCTGCATTGCGGTGTTGTGGAAGTTTGACTATTTAAATCAAATGTTCTTTTAAAAACCAGTGTAACGTAACACCATGCTGTGATTGGGGAGGAATGAATGAACCTCCCCTGTTGTTCTGTGGACTTACTCGATGTGTAAACCTAAGCTGAAGTAAATCTCTACATTTTGAGAGATATGGGGGGAAAAGAAAAGATAATTAGTGGAAGGATGAGTGAAGTGATGAGAGTAGGTGCAATTAAATTGATGGATGAATGATGTAGAAATAGTAATTAATATGTGGAGGCAAGAAGACAGTGTTGTCAGCCAGTCATAAATAACGCTGTCAATGGGCACGTCAGCAGAGAGGAGGAAGAGGTGTGAGAAAGATGAGTGTAACAATTACTTTATACAATGGTCTCGTATGAAGAGAGTGTGTGTGTGTGTGTGTGTGTGTGTGTGTGTGTGTGTGTGTGTGTGTGTGTGTGTGTGTGTGACAGAGGTGGCCTCTACAGGGTTTCGGGTCATGCCCAGTGCTACAGCAGTGATGAATCCTCAGATGAAGGACATGTGACGGTACATTCCGTGAGAACACCATCGTGTATGTAAGACTGTAAGACAACAAACACGTGTTTCTGTAACATCTCAATGTTACAGTGACAGTTACATGTCTGATAACATGGAACATCGAGTTCCCACGGTGTGTCCCACCTTGGTAGAGCTTCAAACATCTCTGGACATTTTCTGACTCCGTAACAGAGAAACACTCTCTGATATTATTGGACTAAAGAGACTCAAATTACACCTTTAGGCCAGCTGCTGTACTTCGCAGCAAAATCCTTAAATAAAGCTTAGTGTACTTTTTGAGATTCCAAAATACTACATAAATATGAAGTAAAAAAAACACTTCATCCCTCAGAATTTTCCCAAAGATAAGATGCATTGATTATGTTATAGCAAATGACCATAAATCTTATATTCTCTTGAAATCAGAGGTCATGAGTCTTGATTTAAAACCCAACTGGACCGACCAGCTCAAACATACTTTTGCTCATGGTCGGCATGTTGTAGCGAATTTTCTTATAATTTCAGCCCCACACAACACGAGGTAATGTAACCCATCCATACTGGAAACGACAGCTGCAAGGACTCGGTCATCACCTCCGCCTCAGTGGAAACAAACACATGAGCATGAGGGCTGAGTTTAGGCATTCATTGTAAACCAACACTACTCACATTAATTATACGCCCCGCATGACGGGTTCTAACCCTCTTCTGCACGGTGTTTCCACATGCCAACAATTACTTGATGTACATTTTACTAACATGTGATAATATTTATTACATTTTTTACTGTTTACCTTTGAAACACAGTGGCTTTGACTTTGATAAGGACAATCAGACACACGATCACGTAACCAGGAAACAGGAAATTATTTGTTGTTGAACAAGAGAGGGTCTTCTCCCTGTGCTATGTCACTGTCTTAAGACAACATCTAGTTCAATTATATTAGTCTAACTGAATATAAATATTGAGTTATACGTATCATTAAGTGATATAGTATAATTATAATTTGGATGTGTCTCAAATTAAAAGAAAAACAATTCTCTTCATTCATAACAACAGTATTTTATGGTACTTTGGATGGAATCAATATTTCTTGATTCAAATATTTCAATTATTAAAGCTAATTTAAGCAATAAAAAAAAACATTATTAATTAATGCATGCATTAGAAGATTAAAAAAACACATCCTGATGATCAGAATATCACACATTAAAATTATCAGATTATCAAAATAAGCAAAATATTTAAAAATGCTATAACCCATCGGTGCCAAATAAATAAGTTTGTGTGGATTTCTGAGTATTTTCGTCGGCCTCTGTGTTCTTCGGTACTTAAGGACCTGGGAGAGCAGACGTCCTCTTTGACTTCACGTGTTTGCAGGACAAACACAGACAAACATACGCAGGTCAATACGGCTCAATCTCGGTAGTACCGCTAATGGACCCTAAACATGACCTTTCACCTTTGACCCCTCGCCCTGTTGCCATCTGACCTACACCACCTGTCAGAGGAGAGGGAGGCGGAGAGAGACATCAAAAGATGTGATGATGGACAAAGTCCATGTCAGGATTGTTAGAGATTGATGTGAAAAACTAAAAAGGACGATAAAACAGAGAAAGAAAGAAAGAAAGATGGATGGATGACGGGAGGTGGTTTAAGATGAACGACACACTGCAGGTATTGAAACAATATATTTGGGATTCGGTGGCTTGGAAATCCATTAGTCTGGTCAGACTGTAGATGCTGTCATGGGAGCTTAATTACCAGAGGATGACAGGTAACATTAATTATCCTAACCTCTCTGTCACAACAGCAGCCACTCAGACATTAATGGGAACATCTCTGCTGCTTAATCGGGTGTCTCTTTTAATAACTGGTCGCACAAACAGTCTGTGTCTTGGGTGACTTGCTTATCAAATGGTAGTTTAGGAAAAGCTAATTAATCTGAGCACATTAATTCATCTCATTATTCATGTCGATCAAAGGATTTCATGTTACTCTATTACACATCAAAATATACATTTGTGGAACGGCAGGCCGCCTGTCGTTCACTGTTTGAAAACTCTTAAGTCCCATTCTTACAAACGCCACACCATTTCCCACCAACGCAATCATAGATATGAGGGCTTTCTTGAGAGTTTGAGACACTCTCAAAATGAACAAAACATGTTTTAAAACGTCAACATTAAAGATGTTTAACGTTGTATTTTTGCCCCGCTCTGCTCCTTCAATCTCCTTTCACCCCGAATCAATCTGCCCCTCCCCCCTCTGTTAACGCCTACAATCTCCCCTCTTATATTGTCCTCCTTTTGAGATTATGTAGTTTATTACTAATAAGCGACTAGCAACTCTGATAATGCTAAAGTGTGAACACCAAATCAAATCAAACACATGTTTACTGTTGACATCGGCAGGAGCTCGCTAATGCAGCTGTCAGCAGCACATTGCATGATGCCTTCAATGCCTATTCATTAAAAACCAGAGAGGAGGGATCGCCATCAAGACCTGTTAAAAATTTTATTTTGTTAAATTTAGTATTTTGCGAGAAACTTGAATAAAACTTGTTGAAGGCGCAATTTGTAGAAGTTTTCATGTCAATATCAAATATTGCCCACAATATCGTCACTGTATCAAGATTGAGGTATTTGTTCAAAATTAATATAATACTTGATTTTGTCCGCATCGCAAGCCCTGATCGCTAAATCCTGCAAAGCGTCTCCTTTTAAAAGTGGTCACCCGAAGGTACTTTTTTATGTCTCAAATAAAACCCCACTCTGGTCATTATAAATTAAATGTATTATTATTATTATTAAACAAGATTATTCTTTCCCCTCTTAATTTCACTCTCAAACTTCAACAGGTTGATGTATTCAGCTTTAACATGTACAAAGTTTTCTTCCAGAGGACCATGCCCCAGACCACCCCAGAAAGTGTGGGCAAGGTTCAGGCCCCTCCGTTTCTCTGGGTACTCTGTGAAACACTAGATGGCGCTATCATTAAAAATGACACACCCGTGTGTGACTCGGCCGGGATCTTTAACCAACATGTGACATTTTGGTCAGATTTGACCCCGGATACAGGGCTTGAAACCAGTTTTGTTTCGTAGAGAAACATCTTGTTGTTGAGATAAACCACCACCAGCCGAGGTGAGCCTTTTTTTTGTAGATGCCGACATGATACCTGTGCTCTTAATTTCATCATTTTAGATAAAAAACTAGCGTGGCTTTGTTGGAAATTTGTGAGGGAATACTGGGCTTTGAAGTTAGACCAAATCCCGAAATCCTCATCAGATCACAAAGAATTTGCTACACAGTTTGACTGATATACATTTCTTTTTCCTATCTTTGTCATTTTTTTCAGTCTACTAAAAACATTTTTTTTCTGCAGTACTTTTCAATCTCTACAACAACACTACATAATTGAGCTTGTTGCACTATTCCAATCTCACTTAACTACACATCTCCCACACATGGACTACAGAACCCATTCCACTCTGGTGGGGGGGGTAATAACTCTGATGTATTAAAATATACCTCAAGGACTAAAAGTACCACAAACAGCTCTATGAAGAAAGACGGTCTTTGATTTTACACCAAGTTAAAGCTCACTAGAAACTATGTTTGAAAGACATAATTCTTTATATAAGAGGACATTGAAAATATAACAATAACAGACAGAGATTTATTAGACGTGTACCCAGGACAACTACAGAAGAAAATTAATGCATTAGTCTGCTGAACTTGGAATAGTTAATCGATACTTGTGAGCATTAGAGGGTCTCCAAAACCTGGAGAAGAGAAGCAAAATTTCCATTTTAACCCAATGATGGATAATCCTACCATTAATAGCCACGATTATAATAAATGGGCTGCACACATTTAGTCTGGTCCAATCTAATAATTGCTAAAAGTGGATGAAAACACTCAACTATTAGTTATAATACTGATTACTGAAGAACCAATCAAGTTAAGTGATCCAGGAAAACACCATCTCAGGAAAGTTTGTATGCATCTATATGGAATGTTCTGTTGTATCTATTAACCTCTTAGCTCTAGCTAAGCTAAACTAATCTTCTTATTCATGTCACTTCACTTTTATCTTTTGTCTTTGTACCACTTTACTGCTCTGTATTTTCACCGAGGCTAATCATCACTGGTCTCTAACCCTAACCTGGAGGAGTTAACCTTTTAATGCCCACATACATGTTTCTGGGTGACACTCCGACAACACAGGGTACTTTTAAATTCATCATGTCCTCAACCAAGTGCAATATGATATAAAGGAAATGTTAAAATCTAAGCTAAAATTGTCCACTCTCATTTTACCAAGAATCACCCAGAATTATTATGAGGTACGTGTGGATTTACTCATGGTTCAGCTTTATGGGTGAACACCCCCGTCTTATAGTTCTGCCACAAACATGTGGGTTTCTGTGAGTTTACGCTACAGAGACAACGCAACAGAGTCAACGCTATATAATCAACGCTACAGAGTCAGCGCTACAGTCAGCGCTATATAATGAACGCTACAGAGTCAACGCTATATAATTAATGCTACAGAGTCAACGCTACAGAGTCAGCGCTACAGAGTCAGCGCTATATAATCAATGCTACAGAGACAACGCAACAGAGTCAAAGCTATATAATGAACGCTACAGAATTAACACTACAGAGTCAGCGCTACAGAGTCAGCGCTATATAATGAACGCTACAGAGTCAACGCTATATAATGAACGCTCCAGAGTCAACGCTATATAATGAACGCTACAGAGTCAACGCTATATAATGAACGCTACAGAGTTAACGCTACAGAGTCAGCGCTACATAGTCAACGCTATATAATTAACACTACAGAGTCAACGCTAAATAATTAATGCTACAGAATTAACACTACAGAGTCAACGCTACAGAGTCAACGCTATATAATTAACACTACAGAGACAACGCTACAGAGTCAACGCTATATAATTAACGCTACAGAGTCAACGCTATATAATTAACACTACAGAGACAACGCAACAGAGTCAACGCTATATAATGAATGCTACAGAGTCAACGCTATATAATTAATGCTACAGAGTCAACGCTACAGAATTAACACTAGAGTGTAAATGCTACAGAGTCAGCGCTACAGAGTTAGACACAATTCTTGGCAGTACTGTGATCCAGGGCTTCTGGTTGGAGTGTGTGATGTGGTGCAATCCGAGGCAGAGCCTCCTTCTGTTGACAGTTTGCTCAAACAGTCCAGATGAACAGAGGCTACTCCTGTTGCTCAAGTTTTCACCTGCTTTAAATCTGCCATGGAAAGTATGAGCAGTCTGTATGTTGGGATTAACACAAATGTGTTTTGGTGGAGGCGGGACTCCACCCAGTGCACGCCAGAGATGTTTGTTTAACCAAGATCCAGAGCTTTCACCCCTTAATTCAAAGTCCATATACTGTTGGAATTTAGGGAGTACATTTGTTGCATGGCAGAAATCTCCCGGGATGGAAAGCAGTCCATCATACCCCTGCAGCTGAATTATGTCCCCTTGGGTTCACACAGCCTCTCCTTACTCATTCACTCATGCACCAATACAAGAAGAAACAATCTTTCAGTGTGAGGTAGCGTCAAAATTCTCCATTTTCACCAGGTTCAGACCACACAGACCTGCAACGACGGACTTTTCAGATCACTGCAGCACAAAATCATGCCGTGTCTTGATCAGAAGTCTGGCCACACAACAAGTTTCACGACTGTTTATTCATGTCGAATCAAGTGACATCGGTGAGGGGGTGGGTCAATCATGGCTACACAAGCACTCTCCTCTCTTCTTTATCGTTGTTCCATCTAAAACCAGTGATATCCTGGGTTCTACTCGTCGCCATGTGTGTCTTCACTATTTAATCCTTTTGCTCAAAGAACTTTGGAATTCTCACATTCTAGACTTTCCTGACTGGTTTCGAGGGGCGTCCCAGACGACAGGCCCGATGGAAGGAATTTGTCACTAACGACCCAATCGTTTTAAAAACTGGCTATAATCATGTTGTATGAACGGGGCGTAACATTCAATTATTCATGACAACGCCTAGGAGCCGCACACAAAAACACACACACACATACTGTGTGTGTGTGTGTGTGTGTGTGTGTGTAACCTGTGGCTTACAATACTCATTTGTGTCTGCATGAGGACCGGGAGACCTGGACCAGTACATCTTTCTGGGTTGAAATTGGATAGAGAGAGGGGACAGAGTCAGAGAGAGAAGAAGGACAGAATTACTGTGGAGGAGTACTCCCCCCATCGGTCTCACATAAAGGCCAAGTGACAATTTGAACAATTACCCGGAGCCATTACCTCCATCTGAACCTGGCTGGTTGAGAGAGGACAGACCTGGAAGCGATCAACTAAGTGTGAGAGTGTGTCTGTATGAGTGGAAGAGCGAGGGAGACAAAAACAGACTGTGACAGTCATAGAAAATGATGTACGGGGAGGAGGAAAAAGAAAAATTGAATGAGAATACGGTTATTTGCACGAGTGAAAAAGTATTTTGCTACTTCAGCACTCAGATGGTCGTTACTGCAGCGCAGCAGGATTGAGGTACAAAAGTACCGAGGAAAGATGTGAGCCACTGACCAGCATGAAAAGACCAAAGATATGTAAGGGGGAAAAGGACAGGTTTGAAGATTGATTTTTGACCGTTATGATTTAATGACAGGACAAACAAAAACTCTCTAACTCCAGCATTTCCACATCTCCATCATGAATGCATATTTCTCATCCCTAAATGAGACGTATCTGTTATCAGCTAAAGTCTTGCTGGATATGAAATAAACAATGAATGCTGCTATGAACTACAGGGCAACAAATATCAGATTTTTCAAGAATGACAACAGTTTGGAGCAGAAAAACACCAGCCTTCCGTTAACTGGAAGATTTCTGTCCTCATGGCTTTATTTTTTGGGGAAATGCTGTGTTGTATTTTAATTGAGCGTTTTATTCGTTGAAGGGAACTTCATCATAAGCTGTATCGTACTACTGCGTAATGGGAGTGATGGCCCAATGAGGAGATATTAATGAGAGAGATGATTCATTTCAACTCTTGTCAGAGTTCAGTTGTACTTTAGCCTACTCAACTGTTTCATCCATGGCTGAAAAATGTCTTTGATTTAGCAACAAAAGACTTCAAAGTTAATGAAGTGTAACTAGAGTTGGACTGGTGGTAGCAGATTTGTGCATTGCTGGTTTTGAAGATGTAAGATGCCTTCAGGAGGCCTGCGTTTGTAGGTTTTCCAGGCACGCCCAACCGGAAAAGACTATATACCTCACCCGCCCTGGTAATACCTCAAGTTCCCCGAGGATGAGCTGGAGAGGGTTGCTGGGGAGAGGAATTTCTGGAATACCATTCTTAACCAGCTGCCAAAGCGGCCCACTCTGTGTAATAGGAAGAAAATGGATGTATGGTTGGATAGTTTTGCAGAGTTTGCCGCTGATGAAGAGGCTGGTTGAGTGAGGTGAGTCATCCTCTGTGGAGCTAATGCTACACTAGTGACTGTGACTGGCAGTGACGTTTTAACTGCTTTGTGCTGTTCATGGTCAAATTGGACCTCAAAATGGATTGAATCACCAAATACACCTGTAGGAGCTGTGTGTGTGTGTGATTGGGGTAAACGGTGCCCGTTAAATAGAAACAGGTCGTTAAAATGTGAGCAGGAAGATGAAATTACAGTCTTTCAGAGGTGAATCACAGCATGTACAGGAGAGTCCATTAAGCGTTATGAATGCTCATGGAAATGATTTTGGCTCCACTATAAAAGTCTCAATTAGAGGTTCCTAAAACTTTGCGATAAAGCATGCGGTTCTCAAGGAGAAGAATCCTCACAGCGGATACTTCAGGTTGATGATTTTGGAGCTGCGACAGGCTCTTTAAACGGCCAATACATTTTCATGTTAGCTGAGCTAACGTCACTTTTCTGTGTTTTTGTCACAGATCTGTAACTAGCTGAATTGAATTGAATTGGTTATGAATTGACTTCAGGACCTCTATGCAGCCACACTGGGTTCTACTTACACCAGAAAGCTTGAAAGAAAGCCTTCTAACTTAATTGTTGGCCAACAAACAACACAGCTAATTAAGCGCTTCATCTATTTTTACTCCCTTCTGTTCACTCAATTTTGAACTATGTTGGACTTGAAATGAAACATCTGCTATGATGGACACACATTTGACCCAAACAGCTATACAACAGCGAGGTTGGAGTTTCTATGGGGATACCATAATAACATGACTTAATTTGAATAAATAACCAATGCAGAGAAATGTGATTTAATGACATAAGTTAGAGCACTATTGTTTCCATCGGAGTGGTGAAGTTATATGTGAAGAGAAACTCCAGCAGCCTTGAACTGTAATGAAGGCCACAGCTGCTGTGGTTGAGCTGGCCCAATAGCATTCAGGGGCTCCAGCAAAAAAAAACAAAAAAACGCACACTCGCAGAGTCTGGACAGGCCTCCTGTTTAATTCACGCCGAGGTATTATTCATCTCGGACAACCACAGGGGCGGTGAAACATAAGGAGAGGTGGAATGTTGGGTCACAAAGACATGATTCCTGGGCTCTGGCACAGATTCCACCAGGAAATGCAGATAGATTAATGTTGGGAGTTGAGACGTATTATATGGTGACCAAAATCGGACAAACGGAGTTTCATGTAGATGTATGTAGCTAATAAAACACCTCGCAGCAGAAACACATGATTTATATCCACAAATATGCTAGACCAAAACACTTCTTAGGACTCTAAACGTCCCTCTCACTGCAGCGCCTGTCCTCATCTTCCTAAAAGAATAACATTATGTACTTCAGCTACACCTCTGAGAACCAATCCCATCCCCCAGAAGAACAAAAGCGCACAAACAGTTGTTCTCTGGGGAACAAAGCGTGCCTAAGAAAGGTGTTTGTCCACTGAGGAAGCTCAGGGGAAGAAGACTCCCCACTCCTGAGCCCTATCAGGTGCAGAGTTTCAGGAACCTGTAATCATGAGGGATTTGTGTCCAACCAGCTACAATTATATTAAACTGTAACACCATCAAAACAAGAGAACAGAATCACCTCCATGAAGCTGGTAGCCTGTAGAATAACACAGTCGGCACATGGCCAGATGCTTGAAACTGCAGTTTGACTGAGTTGGGGAAAAATAACGTATTTGCATAAAATACAGGAAGGAAGCGGCACGTCTTAGAAGTAAAGTAGTTTATTATTTAATTGGTGTGAAAGGTCAAGAAGCGGTGGAGAATAAAATCAGAGGTAATGGAAGAGTTTTTGGTGTTTGGTTGTCAGCCCGGGGGTTATAATTGGTATCTGCTACAAACATCTACCTCCCCTTATCAGATGTGACGGTGGAAAGATCAGAGAAAGTAAAGGAGGATTAGCGAGTGAACTGGAGAGGCGGAGCAGCTCAGTCTTAGTTTGACTTAGAGTCATTATAAGAAATACATCAAAAATGACATCCATGAAAATGACTATGGTCTGCATCTGTTTTAGAGGCCTCACTACGCATGGTAGGAATTCACGCATGGACATATTGGAAGAGGAGAAAGGAGCAGATGTTTGACCTCCACCCTTTGGAGGAAGGATGAAAAGAGAGAGAGTGATCCATCTTTGTTGGTGAGCTTGATGTGGCAAAGCTTTTGTGGATTAGATGAACACGGACACCGGAGGCACCACTCACCACCCTGATCCTTAAACATGTGGAACCTCCACACGCAGACCCACTGAATGTCACTCGTCTTACACTTGTGGAAAAATCAGAACTGATCCGGGATTCCAATATTAACTGGCTACTTAGCTATAAAATGACTGTATTTATAGTACACGTACTAGAATCTCTCTTCTTTTCTTTCTTTTGGCAACAAAGGTGAATTCAAATATTTTTTATTTTTTTAAATTAAGAACTTTTATTAGTTGAACCCTTTTGTCTTAAGACAATACAAAGTTTTAACCCGACGCACGTAAAGAAAAGTAATTGTGAAAAAAATAACTTTTTATAGTTGAACCCTTTTGTCTTAAGACAATACAAAGTTTTGAGCCTACCCAGATAAAGAAAAAAAAAATTATGTAATAAATTTTTTATTTATAATTTTAATAAATAATTAAATGAAATCAAATGAATAACAAAATTGTCATAAAAGAGAAACAATCTTGTTTTAGCAGCACTGATGTGAAATTAATGGAGCAAAGAATTGGGGGTAAAAACACTTTTGTTGTTTTGGTTTTAGTTTGATGCTCAAACTCTTGAACCATTACTCTTATGTCATGTCATGTATTGATCCATTACTCTTATGTCATCAAAACATAATAGATGATGAAACCTGCACTAAATTACTTCAGTATACTTTTAATTCCAGGTTTTTCTACATACAAACTAGGAACTCATTTTGGGTTGCGTTGGCAAATTAAAATTTGATAAAATTAAAAAAGTAAAAATAAAGATAATATTTTGGTTTTAATATTACTTACATTAAATAAATAAAATCTTTAATAACAATAAACAAACACAATAATTTTCAAAATGAATTTAAAAATATGTATTTCAAAATTCTAATAATTTTAACAGATTAAATAGATCGAATTAAAATACATTGGCAATAAAAGACAAAAACAATCTTGTTTTAATAGTACCGATTCCAATAAAACTGCTGTGTTTGAAGTTTTATTAAGTAATTTCTAGGTTTGAAATAAACGTAACAAAACATCAACACACTTTGGTTGTTTTGGGTTTGTCTAGTATGTAAATGTAATGTAATAAACAATGTCTCGGTAGAGATGAACTTTGAAAGCGCCCTTGATTGACTCATCTAACATTAGAAACAACAACCTTTATTGGTTCTTAAGCAGAAGTCTAGTCGTTCCTGTATTATATGAAGTATAACATTACATTTGTCATAATGTTATATCATGTATTAAAGAGTAAATATCTGATAAATAACATGTATCATATTGTTATATTATGTATTAAAGAGTAAATATCTGATAAATAACATGTATCATA
>VRLP01005151.1:0-40134 GCA_009660295.1 Lophius piscatorius | reverse complement strand
CTTTATACATATGGATGAAATAATTATTTTTTATAATATAAACTGAAAAAAATAAATATTTAATATTTCTAGCTCAGAAAATTCCAAATTGTCAAAGTTCGAATCCCTTTGACGCCATAATTTGTAAATGAAAAATCTGAGCTTCGCGGGCAGGGCACAGGTAGTGGCCTCTGCGCGCGACAATAATTACTTTAAAATTATCGTTTACTATCCAATATGGACCTTGTGATTCCTTTGTTATAAAACTAAATTTATAAGTTGGTATTTCTTTACCACTACCACAGTATTCAATTTCCGTACTATCGATTGAACATCTAGATGAATCATGATCCACATCATTTGTTAAATATTTCATACTTTTATTTATTTTATCCCAATCATAAGCACCAGGATTAAAATAATTATATTCTCTTTCATCTCTCTTAAGTTCGAAACTTTTATAAAAATTTTCTAAATTGAGTAAAAAATTACTTATTTTATATTTTTGAAGTATACTCTGAATAAATAACGATAACCTGTGCTTTTTAGATGTTTTTGGAGTATGTATTGCTATTATCAATTGTTCATTAGAATTTTCATACCATGATTTTATAATAGTTTCTATTTTTTCTTCATTATTGAGTATACTAGTTAATTTAACTGTATCAGAATCACTAGAATAAATATTTTCTCTGTTTTCTTTTAAATTCATTAAGGATATAATATTTTATAAAAATTATACCTAAAATAATTTTTAGATCATTTTAAAATTTTTGCACGTCAAAAAAATTAATATTAAAATTTTTTTACTATATGAATAGATAAATACAATGAAATAAATTTAATAAATATATTACCGTATTTTCATTTTTTAAAAATGAAACTTTGTAACTTAGATATCTACAATCTACCCTTTTGAAAGAAACTAAATTTTTTTACCCTTGCAATGATAACAAAAAAAAAGAAATAACATTAGAATGTTTTAAAAAAATATTCGAGAAAGGAAAAGATAAAAAAGTAATTATAATGATGTGAAAACAATGTCTTGGTAAGATGAGCATTGTAAAAAATGCTAAAATTTTAATAAAATATACCAAAAGGTGTTTTAATTCATCATTACTGAAATATTGTTTAACATTATTTGTATTTCTAAGAAATGAGAATAAAAAACCTTATTGTATTTTAATAAAATTACTAATTTTTTAATGTTACTACAAAAGTAAAAAATTTTATTTTCTTTCAAGGGTATAATATAAGTATCTAACAACTCGTAACTTTTATTTACCGAGGTTTTCTGCCCTGTTGTAGCTTACCATAGTTTATGGCCTTTAATTTTTAAAGCATATTTAAACTTATATTAACTAGTTTCGTTACATATATGTGTTACCCCATCTTACCTTATGTTTTAGAATATTTAAATTTTACGTATGGTGTAATCATTATCCTATCTTCCTAATAAGATTTTTGATTTCTTTCGGGGTATAGTATTGGTCGAGTTACAAATCAATACAGGGATTGCAACTACATCACCTAAACACTACTTTAATCTAGTAATGGGGCCGTCATACAAGGCACGGTTAATGCTACGCTATCGAACCTCCCCCACTCAACAAACTTTCTCTTCTATCTTTTATTTTTTTTTTGAACTTTTATGAGTGGAGGATTCGAACCCGCTAGGTTTGGGATTTGGTTACTACCCCGCAACCATCTGAACCAGATGAGCTTAATATTTTTATGAAATATGTAAAAAATCATTATGTAATGATAACAGATATTGTATTATTTTTTAAAAATAATAGATGCGAAAATTAAAATAAAATTTAATAAATTTCACATCACCACAAACTATTCTTTTAAAAAAATATTAACAAATAATTTTTCGCTGATAATTGAATTTTATTTTTTTTAAAAAATCCATGAGAAATAATAAATTACAATTACTAATAACCCTATGTATATATTTAATATAATATCATCTAAAGGTGGGGTTGGTAAATCTACTATATCAGCCATCATAGCACATAAACTATCACAACTAGAAGATACTCTACTAATAGATTTAGATTTCTGTCCATCTCAAGGAAGAATATTTCAAATAAAAGAAAATGAAAGAATAGTTAAAAGTAATAAGGGATTAGTACCTATTAAGATATCTAATAACAATAGAAATAAAGATGTGAATGAAAATAACAATAAAAATGACGACAGCATAACAAATATTATTGCTAATACTAATTTGTATTTATTATCTTTATCACAAATGATAGATAAAGATAAATGTTTATCATGGAGAGACACCAAGAAAAATAAAATAATAAAATTATTTATAGAAAGTATAGATAAATATAAATACATAGTAATAGATAATACGATAGAAGATAGAATAGTAGAAAAAGAATATATAAATAATAATGAGATAGATAATAATATCAATAGAAATATAATAAATTTATTACCTAAAGAATATAAGATTATAAATATTTTAGTAACTACATCACAATCCGTTAGTACCTGTAATAATTATTATTTTAATAAAGACGATAAAGATATTACTAACAGTCATATAAATAATACTACCAATATTTATGGTGTCATAGAGAATATGTCTGTGTATAAATGTAGGTATTGTAATGATTGTATAAATATTTTTAGTACTGGTGGGGCTGAGATACTTGCTAAGAATATCAATAGTAAATTCTTAGGTAGAATAGAAATATTAGATGATATATTTAATAGTAAGATCGATGTAATAGATAAACTTATTAATGATATAATATAAAAATTATTGTAGATGTATTATAGCAATAAGGGTTAGTATAGGTTAGGTGTTTTAATTTATTTATTATATTGTTAATACGTAATAGGTATTTGTTACGTTTTTCCAGTCTAATTATAATTATTTTATAGAAAGTTATTTGCTATTATTATATTTATACGAAAGATTGGCAATTTAAATGCTATTTTTTATTTTAAGTTCGTTTTTTAAATAATGTTGAATATATTTAATTTAAATATTAACCTATAATTAATAGATTTTGAAAATAATTAAAAAATAAATTTTTTTGGTGGATTTAAGAAAATAAATTTAGAATAAAAAAAATTTTATTTATTATCAAAATATTTTGGTTTGTTGTGGTTACAATGGTCTGTTTTATTTTTGAATGTGTAAACTCAAAAAAAAGAAATAATGTATTATATAATTTTTTCAAATATTACTTTAATTATTATCTATGTATTTAATAAATTTTATGTACGGTAATTGATAGGTTAATTACACGAATAAATAATATTGGTATTTTTGGTGTGGTGAGTATGTTGAAAATATATTTATTGGATAAAATATGATATGATTAAAAATATATTGGTATATTGATAATAAAATATCTGAATATGAAATAGATTTGGTGAGGGGATGAGAAACGAAATTGTAGAATATTAAAAAAATATTGGGGAATGTTAGATAATGTAGATTGATTATATATTTTATGATTATATTATTGCTGAATTTAAATAATGCTTATCTAATGTGGTCATCGTTAATTTGATTGGAAATCTGGATTATTATACTAGGGAAAATATTATCAAAATTGAAAAAAAAGATGGTTGCATTATATCCCAAACTTTAAAGCTCTGGAACATAATATAAAATGATGTTAATGCATATATACGGTGAAATTAGTTAATATAAGTTACCCATGTTTTAAGAAACCAATAATCTTAAATTATGGTGGGTTGCAAGTAATCGAAGCATTTTGATAATAATTAAAATTGTATTTTAAAAAAACTGCAAAAAATATCTTTTATTTTTATGATTAATTGTCATTCCTTGTTTCATCTGAAACAAACGTCAAACTCTATGCTTTTAATTTTGCTTTTTAATAATTTGCTAAACCGGGCCGAGGTATTTGGACATTATTTTCAAGTATGTATGGGCCATTATAATGGGTGATACAAGGTTTTCCTTCTGGATGATGTTTATTCAATGTTCTGTTGTTTAGAATATGTTCTTCTTGGGGTTGTATGTCTACTTTCATTACGCATGGACCATTATATTGGATGATACGAGGTTTTTCTTCTGGGTGATGTTCATATGTTAAATCAATAGCTTTAACTTCTTCTTCTAACTTTTTTCTATTGATTCTTTCAGTGTGGTTTTTTGCAAAAGGAAAATGGTTTGGCGTATTTTGTTCCAAAGTACTTTCCATTTCAGAGGTTGTTTTTTTGTTATGTATTGGTTGATTCTCTTCTAAAATAGGGGAGTTGTCCTGAATCTGTGATGCCACTTGACTAGTCATTTTTCTACCATCATTTTCGTTCGGAATATTTAATGCTGAACGTGATTCTTCTGTTGCGGCGTCACTTGTTGTTAGAGGTTTCACGATGCATGATAAACTATTATCGATTCCTCTAATTGAATTATCTGAAAATACCGGTAATTTTGGTAATTTCGAAAACTCATCATGTATCGATTCTTCAAATGTTTTTCATATTCCTTGTTTGGAGGACATATGATTTTGAAGATCAATACAAGTTAGTTTTGGTAATTTACTATCAAATTGGTGATTAACATAAATTGGCTCTGGTAATTTACTATCAAATAGAAGATCAACATAAATTGGTTCTGATGATGTATCTTTAGTATCCAAAGCTTTATCATTATCTTTTGATATCATCTGGCGACGGTATGTTTTAGTTTTAGAACAATGATAAGGAAAGGGTAGAAGAGGTAAAGGTCTATTAGAAAGAGACGTATAATTTGTATGTTTTACAATATTATTTTTTAGGGGTTTAAATAAATTTGTTACGTTTGTTTTAATTCCTTTTCCAAAATTATTTATACGTGATTTCAAACAATTCTTTGTCTTTTTTGTTTGGGTTCTCGTAGATGACTCCTCTTGTACTCTATTTTCACGATGTTCAATATTAGTCATACCATAATTTTTTATTTTTCTTTTATTATTGAGGTTTAACATACGTCTGACTTTTATTTCTGTACAATACATACATATCCCAAATATTTCTTTTATGTTAAAAAAGAATATTGCAACTAATGACAAAATATAAAATTTCATGTTAAAAGGGTTATTTAAATTCCTTTTATAATTATAATTCTTATCAAAACAAGTAAATTTTTAAATAAAAAATAATATTCAACATGGAATTTAGAAAAAAAATAAAAGAACAGAATTCGATAAAATAATATAAATATTACTTTTAAAGAAATATATATTTTTCAAAAATAAAAATTGATTTTATATAACTAATGTTTCGAAAAAGATCAAATATTTTTATAATAAAATTTTCATTATCAATATTTTTATATCTAAACATTTCAAATAATTTGTCAATATTATTTCTCATAATGTTATTTTTAAACGTCCTTTTTTGATATAAATTTTTGCATGTGCGTGCATTTTTATCTAAAATTTTTTTAACAGAAAATATATTTTGGACACAGAAACTACAAACCATATATAATTTCAAAAATCTTTAACCAAATTTATGGATCCACAAAATCATTGAAAGTATATCATTAAAAATTTTTATAGGAATTTTCAAGCAAATTCGTACGGTCTGAAAATTATAAATTATACTAAAATAAATATATTTTATAAAATAATAAATATATAAAAAAGTATTTTATTAGAATAAGTAATTTGTTAGAATATAATTTCACTATTCTTGTACCAATGTCTTGACATTTAAATTATGCTAAATCATCCAATGTTATGCAATTAAAATTTTTATCAATATGTTCAAAAAGTTCCTCGCATGTGTTTATCCTTGTTCTTTCAATTATGTTTTTGTGCTTATTAAAACAATTTTCTATTATGTTTAAAAAAGAGATTATGATAGAAGATACAGGATCGAAAAATTAAGTTCTGACATTAATAACAACATCGTTGTAAAATTGTTAATTCAGGATTTCTATTCATCAGAACAGTGGTCAGTAATTTTAATGAAGAATATAAATTTTTTAAGCTTCTGAAAATTGTAGACGTAGAAACATATATTAAAGACCTTTTGTTCTCCTCTTCTGTTATTTTTTTTAAAATTAATTATTGGATCATTATCAATCACAGATATAAATGTCTTATAAACATCACCAAATTTAGATCATTTATCCTTGGCTCTTTTTCAACTGATAAAATATTTTTATTATTAAATTCTTTAATAATTGATTAGGCAATCAATTTAAACAATCTTAATCTCTCTCCTATTTTATATTATAAGACATAATTTTATTATGTAAAAAAAGTATTTTTTCTCTAATCTTAACTTCAATTCTTTTTCCACTCATTAAAATCGTATAAAGCTGATTGAAAACCCCTTATATTTAATACCCATCATTTATTTATAAATGTTTTTAATTTAAATGAACAAAACAAAAACTTATTTTTTAGAAAATTATTTTAGATAAAAGTTTCATTTTCCAATTATTTCAACAATATTCTACTAAAAAAAGATTATGAATCTTTAAACCCCATGAGAAGACGGCGACGTGCACCATACATAAAACCCCGACGTTTTGAAACATAAAATAGAATTAATTTATATCTACAATGAAATTAATTAATACAAATGTAATTATACTTTAGGATTTAAGAACTAAAGATCATATCCCACGATTAAATTCTACAAATAAAAGTTTCATTATACAAAAAAATCTTCTATTTTTTATTATACAAATTATTTTTTTCAATAATTATTTTTACCCCTCAATTTATTATGTCTCAGATTTCTCAAAACCAACCCTCACACGACGAATACCAAGAACCCTCCACACAAGACAACAACTTACCATATGATTATTTACATAATAAGAATATCTTCCAATACCTAAACACCACGGATAATAAAAATATCGATGAACTTTTACAGGCTACAAGAAAATTACAACCAGAATTTGTACCTATTCCCGAAATTTCATCCCTGAAAATAGAGAGGGATAGATTAGTGGATGAAATTGCTGTAAAGGCAATAGTCGATAGACTTAAAGAAGCACTAAGTTTATGCAATAATAAAAATTATATAAACTGTGAAGAATATACAAAATTAATGGATACAATAAATAGTAACTTAGATACATCAGTGATAAATAACACAGAAAAGAAAGAAGAGGATAATACATCTACACTATTAAAATACAGGGTAGAAGTAATAGAAGATATTTTAAAAAAACATGTCAAAGATAGTGATATACTGGATATACTCATAGAAGTAAAAAAATTAAAATTATACAAAAAACAGAAAATATTACAAAAGAGTGTGCAAAGAGGAGTTAAAAATATGCTTACACCCAAAGATATTTTAACATTGGATAATAATTATAATATTTACAAAGACATAGTAATAGAAGAAGGATTAAAAAGGAAATATGAAGAAAATATAGAAAAACAAAAAAAATATAAAAGAATAGCCTTCTGCAAAATAATAGAAGATCAATATAAAAAAATGAAAACATATATTAATGCAAAAATAAATAAAAAAGATAAAATATATAAGTGTGTACAAACGTATATTACAAGCTTTAAAAAACAGGAACAGGAAAAACAGGATAAGATTTTTAAAGAGAGAATAAAAAATATGAAACATAATGATATCGAATATAAAAATTTTATAGAATGTGAAAAAAAGAAGAGAATAGGGTATATTAATAATAAGATAGAAGAATATATCAATACCATAGATATTAATAAAAAAGAGGGCAATATAACAAATGATAAAAACACTAAAAATAGCATAGAGAGCATAAATGGCATTGATAAAAATAATATTAATATTAACAAAGATAACAACACTAACAAAAATACTAATAGCATTAACAAAGATACTAACAAAGATAAAATAGAACAACCAGCAACATTGAATATAAACTTATATGATTACCAACTATCTACCATCAAATGGTTATTATATCTTTATAATAACAAATACAACGGTATAATATCTTTTACGAAAGATAGTGGTAGAACAGTATCTCTAATATCCTACATATTATATTTAATAGAAAATAAAAACATAACACAACCATTCCTCATCATAGTACCATCACCTACCATACTTTCTAATTACACATATGAAATTAATAAATGTTCATCCTTAATAAAAGCAATAGAATACAAAGGATCAGCAGAACAAAGAAAAATATTACAAACAGAAATAAATCAGGATGATACCAATATAATATTAACAACATACAAATATATAATAAAAGATAAAGCATACCTATCTAAAATCAATTATCTATATCTCATTATAGATGATAAGTATAATGAATATGTTAGAGAAGTGAATATAGATAAATGTAATATAGGTAATATAGAAATTATCAATAATATGATTAATAGTAAATATACATATAAGTATAGATTATATATTTCTAATGACAATAAGAGTGATAATGATAGAGATAATAGAGAGGATGGTGGTAATGATAGAGGTGATAAAGATGATAGAGATAATAATAGAGATAAAGATATTATTACTAACAATATTAATAATACCACTAACAACAATACTATCAACACTCATAATAATATTACTACTACTAACACCCATAACAATATTACTACTAACAATAATACTACTATTATAAATAATAATGATACATTGAAATATAAATGGTCACTTCTTAATTTTATAATACCTAAGATTTTTAATACAAATAAAAATATTTATGATTACATAAACAAACAAATGAATAATATAAATGAAATAATAGATATTAATGCATCAGAAGAAAATATTCTTATATCCAAGATTGATACTCTATTAGATATATTTACATTTAGAAACAATATAAATAATAATAATATTATAGAAAATATAATAAAATGTGGTATGTCATCAGCACAGAAATCTATATACAAGAGTATATTTGATAAAATTGATAACAACGATAATAACAATAGTAATGATAAAGATAAAAGTAACAATAATAACAATGATAATATTAATAATATTATAGTAGATTTAAAAAGAATATGTAATCATCCTTATTTATTTAATGGAATAAGAAATAAAATAGAAAATAATTATAAAGATAATCATAAGAATGAATATGAGAGTATAAATATAAATTCATTAATATACAGAGTATCAGGTAAATTAGAAGTATTAAATAGAATAATAAATAAAATAATCAATAACAATAGAATAATAATAATCGTAGAAGATAATGCAATGAAAGAAATAATAGAAGAATATTTAAAAGATAAAAATATTAATATTTATAATAATGATAATGGTGATAAATATGATGGTAATACCACTAACAATCATACTAATCTTAATACTATTAACAATAATAATACAATATATCTGTTAAACAATAAAGATAATATAAATAATTATTTAGAATATCACAATACCATAATATTATATGATTGTAATATAAATTATAAAGAATTATCTACTAATAAATATATTAGAATATATAAACTAATAACTATATATTCTATAGAAGAATATATTGCTTATAATAATAATATAAATAATAAAGATATTATAGATAGAAGTATATTGTATAACGGTAACAGTAATGATTATAATATTAGTAATAAAGAATTAGAATATATTATAAATGATAATAATGTAGATACTACTAACAACAATGATATTAATACTACTAATAATATAAATAGTATTACTACTACTACCACTAACAATAATATTACCACCACTGATAATGATCTATTACAAGAAGAAGTATTAGTAAATTATAGAGAGAAGATAAAAGAATTATTAGATATTATTATAAATCTAAGAGATAAGAAGGGTAGAGAAATAATATATTTATTTATGATGCTTCCTAGCAGTGTAGATTATCCTGATTATTATCAGATAATAAAGAATCCTATTTCTATAGAATGTATGAAGAAGAAGGAATATAAGAATTATGAAGAATTTATAGAAGATATAATGTTAATGATAGATAATGCTAAAACTTATAATATAGAAGGGAGTATTGTATATTCAGATGCTAATATTATAAAAGATACTGTTATTAATTATAATAATAAGTAGATGTATTTATAATTGAAGGTTATGATAGGTTAGGGATATATTATAAGTATATTACGGATATATTATGATGATAAATAAATAGTAAGTAAATAAATATATTCTTTATCATTTTTATTATAATTACTATTTTTATTCTTATAATATTTATTTTTTTATCCTTAATTATTTTATGCATAATATAGATTTTAAAAAGATTGGTATAAAAGCTTTAGAAGATAGTAGTGTATATTTTAGTATAAAAGATAGATATGATGATTTTATAGTAAAAGAAATACATACAGATACAATATGTGATGAATATAATATTATAGATAATAATATAATAAGAGAAATAATTAATATATTTAATACATACGGTAATAATAGTGATAGAGATGGTAATAGTAGTGATAAAGATAATAATAATGATAATGATAGAATATATAACAATAATAATAAAGATATTATTATACCAACTACTGATACTACTATATCAACGGATACTATTATCAATCTATTGAATAATATATCTTTCCCTTTTACATTATATGCTAAAGATAGGAATGATAGAATATATATACATAATTATATAAAATATATACCACAATTAAAAGCGTATAATTCTGATGGTAATATTATATTAGAAGAAAATAATAATAGATCTATATTTGAATGTACATTAAAAAAGATAGGATGTGATACAATGGAGGCAGTTAATAAAATAGCATATAAATTAAATATAAATAGTAAAGATATACAATTTGCAGGTAATAAAGATAAGAGAGCAATAACATATCAGAGGATAACAATAAATAATGTATATTATAATGATATAAAGAATTATAATAATAACAATATGAGAGATAATGATAATGATGATGGTAAGAGAGGTGATGATAATAATAAGGTAGATGATAATGGTAATGACGGTAACGGTGATGATGATAATAATATGAGAGATGGTGATGGTGGTAGTAAGAGAGATGATAATTGTAATAACAATATAAATAACAAAGATAACGATAAACCACTATCAGTATCAGTATCTAAAAACAATAATAATTACTTAAAAGAAATGTTATATAACATCAAAGCTTGTAACAGATCTATTGGTCTTGGTTCTCTTGTTGGTAACAGATTTATAATACGAATATCTAAAGATATATCCTATCTTCCCATAAATGAAATATTATCTTTTATACCAAATTTCTACGGCCCACAAAGATTTGGTATAAACATTGATAATCATATTGTAGGTAAACTTATTTTAGAAAAAAAATATTATGAAGCATTAGAATTAATCATGCAAAAGAAAGAAAATGATAATCCTACAATGATAATAGGTAAAGAAAAATATAAAAATAAAGAATATAAAGAATGTTTAAAATATTTTAAACGTGGTGTGGAAAAACATATATGTGTAGGTAGAATACATAATTGTAAGGATAAAAATATATATTATTCTATAAGAAAAGAAGTAAGATCTATATATGTACATGCGTATCAGTCTTATCATTTTAATATGAAGGTAAGTGATAGAATAGAGAAAGGATATACAGTATTGGATAGTGATATGGTGTTGATAGACAAACAGTCATACAATAAACACAAAGATATCGATGAAGATAACCTAGAACATAACAATTATAACACGGATAACTTAGAACATGGTAACGCCAATGATAATACCAATGACATTACAAATGATAATAATACCAACGACATTACAAATAATAACACCGATAACACTACAAACAACCATAATGATAATGATAATATGAATATTAAATCAAATAAGAAGAAGAAAGAAATAGCTGTGTATTACAGAGATGTAAAAGATAAAACAAATATAACTATTTATGATGTTGTATTACCATTAAAGAAAATAAATAATAAAACTCATTATAGAAAGATTATTGTTAAAGCAGAGAATATATGGTATAAGGATAAAGTGATAGGATTTGATTTACAATCATCTTCTTATGCTACGATAGCTTTATCTAAGATATATTCACATATAAAATAATTATAGAAAGGAAAAGAGAATAATAAAGATGAATATATTTATTATAATACCACTATTGCTTATTTAACTGTAATACAATAAATATATCATTAGTAATTATTTAATTGTAATAAAAATATTTTGTCAGATTAAAGATTATTTTTATTATGAATATATTCCCTGTGGTATTGCTGACTGTTTAGTTGCTAATACTTTTTCTTTTGCTTTTAGAAAATCTGTTAATGTTACATTTCTTCTTCTTCCTCTTAATGCACTCATTCCAGCTTCGGAGCATATTGCTCTTATATCTGCTCCATTAAGTTCATCTTTACTACTTACTAACTTCTCTATTTCTACATCTTTGTCAAGCGTCATTTTTTGGGTGTGGATTTGGAATATTTTTCTTTTAGTACCTTCGTCAGGTAATGTAAATTCTATTTTTCTATCAATTCTACCAGGGCGGATTAGTGCAGGGTCAAGCGAGCTTATTCGGTTGGTGGCCATTATTACTTTTATATCATTTCTTTTATCAAATCCATCTAATTGTGTTAGTAATTCTAACATCGTTCTTTGTATTTCTCTTGTTCCTGATGAATTGGTATCATATCTTTTTCTTCCAATCGCATCTATTTCATCTATAAAAATAATGGATGGTGCATAAGTATCTGCCATTCTGAATAATTCTCTAACTAGTTTAGGTCCTTCCCCAAGATATTTTTGTATTAATTCAGAACCCACAATTCTTAAGAAGGTTGCACTGGTCTGATTGGCTACTGCTTTTGCAAGGAGTGTTTTTCCAGTACCTGGTAATCCATAAAGGATTACACCCTTGGGTGGTCGTATTCCCATTTCTTCATAAATCTCAGGATGTGATAATGGTAATTCCACACTTTCTTTTATCTCCTGTATCTGTGCCTCCAAACCACCTATATCACCATATGTTTCAGTTGGCGCCTTATCCAATTTCATCACCGATAACAAAGGATCAGTCTCTCCTTCCAATATTCCTACGACTGCATTATCTCTATAACTCAACAATACTGTACATCCTGGCTCCAATGCCTCCTTATCCACAAAAGAATAAATAGGCACAAATAACTCAGGTCCTGTATTTGAAGAAACTATTGCATGATCTTTATCCACCAATTCTTCCAAAGTACCAACAGTTAATGGACTACCTCTTATATCTTGTATAAACTGTTTATTATCAGCATCCGGTTCTATATTATCTTCTAACCCATTAAGCAATGATTCCTCTAACATAAGATATTGATGTATTCTTTCTAAACGTAATAAACGTAGTTTACATTTCATAAATGGTGCAATAGAAGGTACTTTAGGCAATAAACCTCTACTACTGATTATCTTCTTTTTTGCTTTAATAGAAACTTCTTCTGACATGGAAGGGTAAGGGTGGAAGATTTATTTGTAGGAAATTAAACAAAACAAAAAATATAATTTAACTAAGAATGTAATAGAAATAAAGGAAATGTAAGGAATATAAAGAAATATAAAGAAATGGAAGTAATATAAGAAATGTAAAGATTGTTAATAAACTTTTTATTTAATTAAATATTTAGAATGCTTAAAAAGTAATGAATTGATAATTATAATAATTTATTTGGTAAATAAAATACTTTGTATTTATTTTTTTAATAAATGTATAAAGATTAATTAAATGAAATACAATCTATTTTATTATGCAAAGCTGTTAAAAAGAATTTAGTATTTTCAATTATGTGTTAACATATATTTTTGTATAATGGATAAAATATATTTATTATACAGTAAATCTTTATAATAGTGAACAAAAAATCTACCTCTTTAAAAAAGATTATGAGCAAATAAAAATACCAAAGAATAAAATTAAAAGTTAAAAAATATGGATGGAATCGAAAAAGGATTTGCAAAACATTTTAAAATCCCCGTTGAAAACATAAATAAAATTTTAAATGATGAAGAAAAGAATATTTACTAAGAGAGAAATGAAAATATAACTGATAATTAATTTGATGATATTTTTAGACGTATATAAAAATAATTGATTATTTTAATAAAATTTAAAAGTTGGTTTTCAGAAAATAATATTTCAGAAATATCAGGTGCTGATTCAATAACAAAATCTGTCACAACAATTCGAAAATCTATAAAAATTTATGATTTACTTAATTTTGTTTAGTATTGAATATACTGAACATAACTTTTTTATAAAACATTTTATTCATTATAACGTGAATTAACTATATTTTTAATTAAAATATATATATGTTATAATATATTATACTTAATGTCTGATAATTAAGAATTCAATACAGAATACGTAATTGACAATATATTTATCTTATATTCCAGAGTATTATGATTAACAATACATATCATATTTATAAAAAATATAAATATATTAATTCTATGAATAAATAAATAATAAACTATAAGAAATCTATCAATATAATTTTTAAGAAATGTTATTCATATAAGTTATCTAATATACTTATATAACTGTGATATGTTTATTTAAGTTTATTATCACTTCAATATTATATTTAATTATAAATGAAAGAATTCACTACCCCCTTATGAACGAAGAATTAACAGAGAAAATAAACACTTATATTTCAAAATTAGAAGAAATTCTATATTCTGCTGAAAATAAGGATATGAGTAATATATCTATGTTATTGGTATCATTAAGTAATATACTTTCTAAAAACAAAGATATAGAAGGATATACTGCATATAAAAGAAAAGAGATGGAATTTTATCAGGAGTATAAAAAATTAAGAAATGATAATAATGATAATGTAAATATTATAGAATCAGAGATTGTACGTAGTACTAATAGAATAAATGATGTAATAGGTGATGCTGTTGAATCATTAGAGAAAATGAAACAACAGAGAAAATATATAACCAATCCATCGGATAGATTGAGAGATATGGTTATTAAAATAGGTGGAGGGAGAAATGTTATTGAAAATATAAAAGAGAGGTATAAAAGTGATAGCACTTTGTTCATAGCTGTGGTAGTGGTTATAATTGTTTTTATAATGTTTTTACGATTTTATTAAATAAAGTAAATTTTATTCGTTGAAGTTAATTTGTTATAAAAATTTTATGTGTTAAAATAAATATTAAATTAAATTGTTTTTACATGTAAAATAGAAAATAAATTTAAATTTTTTTAATGTTTCTTCTTCTTCTTTTTTTCTTTCACCGCTTCTTTTTTATTGTTTCCAAAAATTTTAAACATTTGCATCTCCTTAACTGAAAATTCTGTATACTTGTTATTTTGCTTATTCCTTATAAGATATTTAGAAAATGTATATGTAAAATCTATGGCTATTACTATAAATATTATGAATAATAATCCTGATAATATTGATATGATACTAGATTCTTTTATTAGTTCAGTTGTATATCTACTGTTGAGAAATTTATCATATGCTTCTTTTCGATCTTTTAACATATTAAATCCTTCTGTAAGTATGGAATCTGTTTGTGATTTTGATAGATTGGAATCTATGGGTGTTTCTGAACGTAGAAGTTTTCCATATGCCCTTCGAAGATCTTTGAAATTACAATTTTCTGGAAGATTGAATAAATCATAGTATGTACGGTATTTTGTTAGTTCATGTAATCTTTTAACACTCGTTGATATAAGTGAGTGTTCTTCTAAAGAAAATATTAAAGCGAGAAATAAATACATAGGGGTGTTTGTTTTTTTTAATATATGAATTCTTAAAAGGTAAATTAAATTATATAAATGAAGTAAAATATTTTGAAGTATGAGATAAAGTGATATTATGTGTGTGTATTATAAGTAAACGTATTTATTATGTGTTCTAAGGAGTTAATAATTATAAATAAATACAATCTAATGATTGTCTGATTGTTATTGCGAGAAGTAAACTAAAATGAAGTAATTAAAATCATTAAAATTATTATTGTTTTATTATGTATATTATTATTTTATACTATAAAAACATATCCTCGTTGGTCCAATGGTTAGGATATCGGTCTTTCACACCGGTGGCCCGGGTTCGATTCCCGGACGAGGAACTTTTTTGAATTTTAAATTCACTATATATTTTAACATTTAGATATTACACGTAACAAACTTTTATTTATTAAAAAATTCATATACTAATTTTCCATTCTCTCTTCCTAATATTTTTTCTAAGATTGCTTCTTCTGTATTTGCTAATTCTTTTAAATTTTTAAAGTTATTTAATACAGAAAATAAATTATATGGATTTATACCTTTTACATTTAATAATAATTCACTCAACATTGGATCTATAAATATCTTACACCCATCATCTACTATTCTTTTACTCCTATTTTGTAATCCCCTGAATATTTTGGCTGTAATTTTTAATTGATTTGACCATATCAATCTTACATTTGGAAATTTCATTATAAAATACGTTAGCTTAGAAATAATAGAATTTTTAAAATTCTCTGTTTTAAAATTTATATAATCTGACAAACACATTCTTCTGTTCTCGTTAAATTCTAAAAGTAAATAATGTTTTTTATATTTATGTATAACTCTTTTTGTTTGCAAATACAATCTTCCATTCAAGGAAGAAATAAAATCATAAATATTTTTTCTTTCTACTGATAAATCCTCTCCTAAAATATAATCACCTACATCCAACATTGAAACTGCTATATTATTTCTGGCTTTATAAAGCGTAAATGGTAATGTGGATTTTAATTCTCTATAATCAACAATTATTTTATATTCTTCGTCGTTATCTTCCAATATAATTTCCTCCATTGATAATTTCAGTGGTATATTGGATTTTTCGTTTATTAATTTTTCAAATATTTCTTTTTCTCCTCTTATTTCACGCAGATAATTTTTCTCTTCCAAAGTATTTCTGAAAAATAAAATATATGTTAGAATTCCTACTGATGTAGAATTTACATATCTTTCTATTTTTCTAATAGAAGATAAATATGGTTCTAATAATATTACAATTTCATAACTATCTTTTAAAAATCTAAAGTTAGTGTGTGTACAAAAATTGATATTTTCTATTTGATGAAATTTTATATCCATGAAGTCTTCTATGGTAAATTTAGATGAAGATTCTGATGAAAGAATTAAAATATTTTTATCTTTGTTTTTCTCTATCAATTCCTTCAATGTCTTTAACTTTGCGTCATTTTTTATTCCTTCTTTGCCATTATTTCCATTTTTTGTAAAATCTAAAGTAAATTGTATTTCATCTGAATCATCGATTATTTTATTTATTTTATCTCTTTTAGCTTTCATATTTTCAATTTCCTCTATTATCAAATGTGTACATGTTAATGTTATCCATGTTTTATCAGTAGAATTTATTTCATCATCTACCAATTCTAAAAATATAGAAGGAAATAAATGTGCATTTATTGAAAGAAGAAGAAATGTTAATTTTTTCATTATTTTACAAACACGAAATAATTTTATCGTTTTTTTATCGTTTTTAAATATTTCATTTCTTTTAAAAAGTTTATGGTAATTTTCTATTAAAATATTATCTGTTTCAAAATCATTCATTTTTGTATTTCTTTTAATTTCATTTGTTATACCATTCAATAACTCGTATGTAAGCACTTGTAATTTTTCTATGTTTTTAGGTAATTTGAAACTAATTTCTATCATCTCGGAATCTTTTGGTAATGAATTTATTATAGAATCTTTAAATCTTGGATACAAAAAAATATTTTCTACCTTTAAAATATTCGTTAAATTTTCCAACGGAAATATTTTTGTGCTTAAAAGAAATGGATTATCAGAATATGCTTTTATAAGAACATGATCATTTAATTTCTTAATTAAATAAAAAATAAACGCTTCCGTTGAATTTTCTTTTAAATTTTCGGCTCTACCTACAAATATAGAAGAAATAGATTCTACATTGACTATATTATTTAAAATATCTCCTATTAATATTACAGATGATATTACATAAACACCACCTTTTTTATACATTTCTCTTCTTTTTTCGCCAGGAGGAACACCGTATTTAAAAAAATATAATTTTTCATTTTTTACCTGTTCAAAATATTCGTCATCAATATCGCACGTATTAATAACAAAGGATAAAGCTTCTTTACGCATATAGAATAACATATGTTGTAATATAATGGTTTCTACACCCAAACCACATGCACATATTAAAATATAATTTTTATTATTACATACTTCTATAATTTCTCGTTCATATAGAAGCATATAGGAGTATAAAATAAAATAGTTTTAAAAAATTTATATTTACCGTTATTATGTAAATAATATTAAAATTTAATAGTAAAATAAATATATAATAATATTTTAATTATCTATTTCGAGTGTACATTTATTTGTGATAATATTTTATAATAAATTTTTAAAATTATATTAGAATGTTTATAACAGAAAAATTATTTAATAATCTGTTTAAAAGCTAATATTACAATAAATATTGTATATTTAATATTCAAATATTAATGGAACAAGCATCGTATATAAATGAATTTAAAATATATTATATAATATGTATTATGTTTTTATCTAAAAATTTGTATAAAATATTTTTTAACTGTGTATTATTTAAAAAGAAATATATCAATAAAATTTAAACAATTAACTAATTTGTATAAAAGAAATAACTTTTATTTCCTTTATATTTTTTTAAGTTCTTCTACTGTTCTTCTTCTGTTAAGTTTTATTATTGGTAAAACTATTAATATTACTAATACTATCAATAATAAAATTGTTATTCTTTTAAATTGTTGGAGCATCAATTGTTCTAAACTGAAAATATTTCTTTTTACTTCTATTAATCCTACGTTTACTTTATTTATTCTTTCTTCAATATCACTCAATTTATTACTGAGTATAGAGAGAGAATTCAATTTTGTAGATTTTTTAA
This sequence comes from Lophius piscatorius, assembly GCA_009660295.1. NCBI lineage: Eukaryota > Metazoa > Chordata > Actinopteri > Lophiiformes > Lophiidae > Lophius > Lophius piscatorius. Next base: position 21,234 of record VRLP01005151.1, on the reverse strand, counting down.
TATCTTCTACATTATTTAATATATTTTTTATATTATTTTCTTGTTTTAATACTGCTAATTTGGTATTATACGAAGATTCAACGATAGATGATCCTATTGGTGTTCCTAATACTACATTAAGATATTTCATTAGGTGTTCAACATTTGATATTAGGTGTTGTACTTCGAGTGTTGGATGGTTGATAGCATCGTGATATCTAGGATCGTGTTTTATTTCTTCTGTGTGTATGTGTTTTGTATCGTATCCTTCAAGTTCATTTCTTTCATAAAGTCTTGCTGCTGATAGAATAAATTTTTTTTCATCAGAAACTTTACTGTAACTGGACGATAATGAAAAGAATTTTCCTGATTTTCTATCTTTAAGAAGTGGTGAATCATATAATCTTAAATTATCGTATATCAAATTATCTTTATCGTAGATTTCTATTTTGAAATTTTGTTTCGTTGAAATAATTTTTATCCTTAATTCACTGATATTTCTATATCTTTCTGGATTAGGGGAATCTTTTATTACAACAATATCATCATAGCTATCCAAATGTGTTATATCCTGACCATCGTTTACAGCTATTAATATTTCCATGGATCTTCCAAGAAATTCAACACCAGCCATAATACCATTAAAATCACCATCAGTACCAAATAACTTATTACCATAATTTACTGGCTTTTCTGTATACCATAAAAATACACCTGCTTTCTGTGGATATGCTACATTTATATCATTAACAACAAATTCAAAGCTCCAATTTTCATGTTTATTCTCTGTTTTAAAATTAATTATAGAGTCTTTACCATCTAAGGATTTCATAATCAAATCTTCTCTGTTTATTACCACATTTTTCAGTGCTAAATTTTTAAGATCGTTATGTGTTGAATATCGTATATCGTCAACTAAGTTTTCAATTATATTTGACTTTATCAAAGTTAATAATGTAAATAACATATGTTTGTTATTATTTGTTACTTTTATAGCACGTATAATGATTTGTTTCACGACTGATAGAATCAAAAACAAAAAGAAAATTGATAAAAAATAAAAAGAAATGTATCAGTTTCAGTATGTTTATTGTTCTTTATTTTATTCTTGCTATATCCTCTATACAGGTTGGAATAAGACCAAGGTGTGATTGTAGAGTATATAGACCTGAATGTGTAAATGTTTGTAGATATTATAATTATAAATTACCGAGTAGAGAGTATTATAATAAACCAATACAATATGTTCCTACAATACCAAAAGAATATTTAAATAGTTCTCCTATACAAATAACAAAAACTGTATATAAAGATAAATCCGATGAACAAAAAATTAAAACAGTTTATAGAGAAAGGGAAACAGATAAAAATGATATAGGATTGATAGATACGGAAGATTCTTCACCATATACTAAAAAAAGAAATATGGTAAATAAAATATACACAAGAAATAGAAAAAAATCAGATAATTTAAACTTTTGTGCATTGTTGTATTATTTAGACCAATATAAAGATGATTTAAATATTACTGAAGATAATTATAACGAAATAAAAACAGGATTTTTTAACGAATATAAACTTAATGAAAAAATATGTGATAAAAATATTGTAGGAAAAAGAGATGGTGCGATTTTAAAACATGGTGGAACAATTAAAAAAACAAAAATCAATAAAAAAGCAAACTTTTTTAAGAGATTGATTGGTTCGGATGAAGATGTTAAAGTTGAAGAGTTAGAAGTAAATAAGGACAAATCGAATGCTAAGAAAGTACGTCTTATAGAGGAAGAGCCAGTCATTCCAATAACAAGTGAAAATAAAACAGTTACTTCCACTAAATACGTAGATAAAATTTCCACTGTAAATAATACTATTACACATACTGTTTATATTCCAAGTAAAGATTATCAAAATCCACTTTACGATTATTTTGCAAAGAATCAAAATAACAATCAATACAAAACCATCAATTCTGAATCTAATCAAATAGATAATCAAAGCACAATAAAAAACATTCTTAGTCAAATCAGACCACCTGTATCAACATTTACTGTAACAAATACAATTACTGTGACAGAAACAAAACCATCTATAACTTCCAAAATAATACGTAAGAAATACAAAAAATCCAACAAAGATTGTGAAAGTGATTATCAATCAAACAACAATATTAAAAAAAGAAAACATAATGAAAAAAATAGTAATGTTATTGGTAATAAATTATTAAATGTAGATTCTACAAACAATGAAAATTCTAATGAATTTTCAGAAAATAAAAGAAAAAAGTCGAAACGAAAGAAAAATAAAAAATTTTTACTTGAAGAAAAGATGGATAAAAAAGATGTTATTAAAAGATTATTAAATATTTTGGTTGAAGAAAAAAAGATAAAGAAAGAAGAAAAAAACATTGATGAAATAAAAGTAGAAGAGAAACAAAATCAAACTAAAGATAACGATAATGATCTTCTTCTAAAAATATACAATTTACTTTTAAAACAAAAAGAGATACCAAAAACTATTTCTGAAGATAAAATAAAAAGTAAAGATAACGATGATACAGACAAAAACAATAAATATCAAATTAAAACATCTTCTATTCCAACCACAACGACAAATAAAATACTTGAGACAATACAAACAGTGCCAGGATCTGTCGTTACAGTGACTGTTACCAAAGATCATAATATAATAAAAACCGTAGTAAAAGATTCAATAAGCACAATAACACAACCAATTCAAGAAATAATGAATACAATTACATCTAAGATAAAAGGCAAAGTAAAAATAATGACACAAACAGAGAATAAAATAATAACAAATATAATTGATAAAGAAATAATAAATACAATATATAACACAATAAATACAGCAGAACTAAAAAATGATAAAATTAGCACACAGATTAAATATCCTCAAGAAGACACAGTAGAAAAAGGGATTTCCACAGAAAATCCTATTGGTAAAAAAGCAATAGTACAACCTAACCAAGAAAATAATAAGAGTATCAAATTATCTTCTACATCCTCAAATATTCCTTCTACTATTAAACCTATTACAAAAAATAAATATACTACTAAAAAAATAACAGAAGAACCTAAAACATCTACCATTACAACTATTAATATAAAAACAGAATATACAACATCTTTGCGTTCTAAGAATACAACAATAACAAAAAGTATAAATAACGATGGAGAAGAAGCTACAGAAGGAATATTGGATAAAATTTTTAAACCTTTTATAAGTTTAGCACAGATAAATAACAAAGATTCTACAGAAAATAAAGAAATGGAAAAAACAGAAGGTGATAAGAAAAATGAAAATAATCCCGGCACAGATATTAACGACAATAATAAAAAATATAAAAATGATAATGATAAGAAAAATGAAAATAACTCAAACACAGACATTAAAGACAACAATAAAAAACATAAAAAGCATAATGATAAAAAATATGAAAATAATCCCAACAGTGATACTAACGACAATAATAAAAAACATAAAAACAAAGATAATAACGATAATATAGAAAAAGAGAAAAATAAGATAATAAAACAAATTATTGATAAAAAAATAAAAGCTAACGATAATTTTGATGAAGATTTAGAAAACAAGAAAAAAGAAATAGTAAATAATATTATTGCTGGCAACGCTAAACTAAAAGAATCTAACGATGAAAATGTAAAAAATATAATAAAAAAGAAAGTAGATGAAACTATAAAAACACAGGATGACATAAGAAAGAAAAAAATAGAACTTAATCTTGTAATTAAAAAGAAGAAAAAGGAAGATATGAAAAAAGATGGAAAGAAGGTAAAAGTAAAGGTTGTAAAAGTTTATAAAAATAAAATAAATAATGAGAAGAATAAAACCATTGTGAATAACGATAATCAGAATAAAAATAAAATACCACAAAATGATGTAGGAAATAGAAATAATCTTTTAGATTTATTAATTTAAATAAAAATTTTATAATAATAATAATATTTTAATATGAACGATAGAAGATATTATTCTTTATAATTAAATAAAAAATAATGTTAAATAAAATGGTTTGTTTATCTTCTATATAAAATATTTTCATAATTTATAAGAATTCGAATTATGATAAAAAAATTATTAAAAAATATTTTATTTCTGTTTTAATTTCTCTTTCAAATATTTAGGATCTATACATTTTATATTAGTACATGGAGATTCACATAATATATTATCACATACACAAACAAATGTACATCCATTTTTTCCTTTAATTTTGATATTCATTTTATAATTGTTATTAAATATACGTTGTTCCAATGGTGTAAACTCATTCTTTTCTTTCAAGATTTCCAAATATCTTTTATTTTTATCTTTTGCAATATTTTTTATTATTTTTTTTATAAAAATAAAATTACGTTCTTTTGCTGAGTAAGTAATATTCTTATCCTGAAATAATCCCAATTCTGTAATTTTACCATTATCGATTATTTCTTTAATAGATGATAATATTTTACCTTCAAAAATACCAGTACAGTCTACATATTTATCATTTATACGTTTAAAATCTAATATTCCCCAATAATCCCTATAAATATACCCATCATTTATATTTTCAATATTTTTCTTTTTTACAATTAATACATCTTTTACCTTCTCACTTGCATATTTCTTAATTTCTTTTTTATATTTACGTATAAAATTCAATATACTCATTCCACCCACAATACCATCCTCCTCATCTTCTTGTACTAATTTTATAACTATTTCTTTATCCATCCCTTTATTATCCTTATCCAATACTAATACTAATTTTACTTCTTTTTCACCCTCATTGGTATCCATAATCTTCCCAACCATATTGTGTATTATACCACGAACATCATTAGGCTCCAATTCGCAACCGTATAATATAAAATATAAAACAAAATGAAAGTATATTTGCATATAGATGATTAGTAGATAATATTGGTGTTTATAAAAATGATAGATCTGATACTGTTTTAGATAATGATCAAAGTTAAATCTTTTATAGTCGAAACCAGTTAGTACAAATTTAGATATGCTTTAAAAACTAAATATTATATACCATAATAGGCATAAACGGCCAGGAACCTTCTACAAATAAAAGTTTTATTTAAAAAAATAAAAACCCTTTTATAGTGTTATAACAATATATAATATATTATACTTATTAAATTTAAGAGTATTTCTAATGTGATAATAAATAATTCATATAATAATATGAATTTAAGATGAAATTAATTTGATTTCTAAAATTCAAGATAAATAAATGTGAAAGTATATTTATTAAATAAATAATAAAAATATCTTTAAGCAAAAACACTTAGATAGGAAATTTCAAAATCAAAATAATTAATGTTAAAAAACTTATGAATTAAGAAATATACAGTTTTCATTCGTTTACACTTACCAGAGAATTATTATTAGAATATATTAGTATAAATAACATCATAATTTATTATAAATAATTATAAATAATTATATTTTATAATATTTATTATTATTCTGGATTATAGTATACGTGATATATTTTAATTATAATTATTTTCTTATAAATATATTTTATTTTTTATTTATATTTTTTTCTTTCATTGGTTTTCTCCTCTTTCCTACTTCTTCTGTTTTATTTATATTTTCTTTATATATTTTTGTTTTATTTAATAATTCTTCTAATACTTGTATACTTTCATCTAAAAATAAACACATTTTATCTTTTGTTAAATCATTGTAATAGTTACCTTTAATATTCTTCTCCATTGTTTTGTTGTTTTCAATGGCTTTAGAACGTAGTTCAGATTTTAATTGTGTGTTTTTCTTTGCAAGCTTTTTGTTCTTTTCTTCCATGTTATTGCATAGATAAAGAGATAAAAATAAATATTTAAATATTGCATAAGCAAAAATATCTAAATAATGTTTTATTACTTTAGAGTTATATTTAAATAGTGTATTATTATTTTCTAGTTTAGAATTTATATTTAAATAATTATATTTTTAAAAATATCGCATAAATAAAAAATTAATTTATTTTTAATTTAATAATTATCCATCAACTCCAAATTATAATTTACAACGACATCTAAATATTTCTTACTGTTCACATTATCATATTTCTTCTTCAATCTAGGATACAAACTCTGCGACGGTTCAAAATATGCACTATATTGATTTTTATCTATTTCATTCTTGATCTGTACATCACATGCTATAGCAGTCTCATTAACCCACGCTCTACTTACATTCTTTATATTGTATCCACCACCACCCAATATTAACAATGGTATATTATAGCTTTTAACCGTTCTCACACATTCACCATGTCCTTGAATACTCAGATTAAAACATCCCAATGTATCTTCAGCTAACGAATCTGCTCCACATTGTAATACTATAGCATTTGGCTTAAATTTTTTTATCGCTTGATCCACTATAGGCTTAAATACATAATGGTAAGAATGATCATCTATACCATTTTTCAATGGTACATTTACTGCATAACCCAATCCTTCTTCATCACCATTGGTAAAAAGATATCCAGTGCCAGGATAATATCCTTCTCCAAATTTATGAAAAGATAATGTCATTACTCTATCAGAATGATAAAATGCCTCTTCCACACCATCACCATGATGTATATCTATATCTATGTATAATACTCTTTCTTTATATTTAAGAATTTCTTGTATACCCATAACTATATCATTGAAATAACAGAACCCACTGGGCTCCTCTTTTTTTGCATGATGAAGACCACCACCCCAATTTATAGCAATATCGTATTCATTAAGAAGTTTACTACAATTGATAGTAGCACTAGAATAACGTTTAGAAAATATACCCAATCCTGGAAAACATGGACAATCATCCGACGGTTCTAATGTTTCATTTGTTATTGTATTTATATAATTTTTTGTATGAAAAACAGAAAATACATTATCATCGTAAAGAATCTCTGGTTCGATTATATCCATATGTTTATCTAAACCATAATTTTTAACTAATGTATGTGTAATTGCTACTCTATGTGGTTTCATGGGATGATCTTCACCATAGAAAAAATTTCCAACTTCTTTATCGTACATATACGCAATTTTCATGGGTAAAAATATTGGAAGATATTTATCTGTTTTAAAAAACAAAATATTTTTATAAGAGGGATAATAAATTATCTGGTAAATCAGTTGTATATTTAAATATTGTTATAAAATACTTATATTTTATGATATAAATAATACACAATATTATTTATACAAACAAATATATATTATAAATGATCAAATAAGCTATTTTATAGTTATTACATATGAAGTGTAATGCAAGTAAGAAAACTATTATTTAAGAATAACATTTATTTTGTTAATAATAATTTCAAAAAGAAAAATACATATTATATACAAATATAATATTTTATATATAAAGTATTTATCTATGAGATAATTTAATGTAAGATGAGATTAATGCATATATGTAGCGAAACCAGTTATTACAAATCATTTATATTTTAAATAATTAACAATATTATAAATAATAATATATAATATATTAATTATAATTCTTTTTATGTTTATTAAAGATTATATTTGATTAGTTTATTAAAGAAAATAAACATAAACACGTAATTGAATGAATATTTTTAAAAAAATAATTATAATAATGATAAATTATAAATATTATAATACCAATAAAATTGTAATAACCATTATCACTGAATATATTATCTAAATACATATTTTATAAACATATCCTCGTATTATATTCACTGATAAAATATAATAATAACAAAAAAGTTTTTAATAATAATAAATTCTGATATCTATATACAATCTATCAGTGTCACTGTCACTATTATAATATTTATAATTTATCATTATTATAAAATATAAAATAAAATCAGGTAATACAAACATAATAAATGAAAGTAGTCTATCTAAATGATTATCTATTAAAAAAATACAATAGAGCTAAACATAAAAATATAGTAAATATTAAAAACAATATAAATAAATGTAATAAAGATAATATAAATCAATGTAATATAAATAAAGATAATATAAAAGTAATAGTATTTGATGTAGATAATACATTGTATAATGAATCTATACATTTAGAAAAAATACTATAGATTTTATTATCAAAAATATAAATATAACAGATATACAAGAAATAATAAATAAAATCAATTACAACCTAAATAATAATAAAGATAATAATAATAGTGGTAATATAAATAATAAAGATAATAATAATAGGGGTAATAGAGATAACATAGATAATAATATTATATATAACATAGATACTATAAATAATACTACAGATAATAATACTATAAATAAAAATAATATCTATAATACAGTAAATAATTACGTGTATAAATATTATCCTTTAATGATATATTATTTATATAAATATATAGATAAAGATATTTATATAAATGAAGTAATAAATAAAATAGAATATAAAGAATTAATAAAATATAATAAAGAATTAAAAGATATTATAAATAATAATATAAACAATAGAAATATAGATAATATAGATAATAATATAAATAATAGAAATAATCATATAGATAATAGAAATATAAAAATAATATATACTAATAGTATAAAAGAACATACATTTAAAATATTAAATATATTAGATATAAAATTTAATATAATATTCTGTGGTAATAAAATATATAAACCTATGGATATAGGATATAAGCTAATAGAATATTATATAAACAATCGTTATAATTGTGATACGTATGATAATGATGATAATGATACTGATGGTTGTGATTATGATAATACATATAATGATAATAAAACATATATTAATAACAATACACATATTAACAATAATATAGAATATTATTTTATTGATGATAAAGAAATAAATTTATTATCTGCAAGGAATAATGGATGGAATACATATTTGGTAAACAAGAAAAAAGATGTAATAGAAAATATTAGAAATTTTATAAATGATTTATAATTAAATAATAAATATTTTAATTATAAAAATAATTTTATTGTAAATTATATTTAGATATTAAGTATTAGATATATTCTATCTTAGATTAAACTGTGATATAAAATATTATATCTAAATATAATTATATCTTAAATACAATTACCTCTTAGCCTGTATTATTTTTACATTCTGTTTATTTTTCTTATCTTTCTTTTCTTCTATATGTCTACTTTGTCTATCTCTTAATACTTTCTCTTCATTCTTTTTTTCTCTTTTTTGTATTATTTCTGTATAAACATCTTTTTCGTATAATTTAATAGTTTCTTTATTAAGTTTATATATTTGTTCAGATGGTTTAATAGGTAGATTGTTAAGAATATTAAATAGATCATTCATCATAATATTATTTTTTATACTCTTAGTTTTATTTTCTATTATGATATTATTATTGTTATTTTTGTTGTCTTCGTTATCATTATTTATTCTACTTTCATTATCATTATCATTCTCTTCATTATTTATTTTACTCTTAGAATCTTCATTGTTCATTTTACTTTCATCCCCTATTCTACTTTCATTTTTACTATCTTCATCATTACCTTTAGAATATTGATTATTTTCTATGAATTGTTTATAACTCATAGACAAATAAACAATAGAAGGATAATTATCCACCTCTTTTACATTCTGTGGTATATTTGTAATATAAAATCTATCATAATGATATTTATTACAAAATTCTATCAAACTATTAGATATCTTTGTATTATTTATATTGGAATAAATATTACCATCTTTATATATTTTTTTCTTTAAATATTTTAGTTGTGGATAATTTATCTTCTTTTTATGTTTTATATAAAAGAAATTAAGATAATCTATATTTAATTTTATTTTTATTATGATATTCGATTCTTTAGGATTTAAAAGATATTGAAATATACACCAATCATTCTTTAATGATATAACCATTATAAGTGTATCTATTACGTTTGACTTATTCTTATCATTTTCATTATTTTCATCATTTTTATTATTTTTATTTTTGTATACTTCTATTCTTTGTGATATTGCTGTAAAATATGTATTAATTGTGATTAAAATGGGGTTTTATTGTATTTAATATGTCAGTATATTTGTTTTTATTGTTCTTCTTGTATCTCATATATAAATATATGTTAATTGTAATTATTATTATAGGTATGGCTATGTAGAGTAATAACATTAAGGGTATGAAAATAATAAATAAAAAATATTTTAATTATTATATTAGGCTGTGAGATACCTATATTATACCCTTTTGAAAGAAATTAAATTTTTTTTGCCCTTGTGATGACAAATAAAAAAATATTAAGAAAAGTAATAAATTAATACTTTTATTAAAATATAATACACTTCTTTATCTTAATTTCTTAAAAAAAACAACCAACGATAGATAATATTAATAATGATGAATCATACACTCTTTTTTTATATATTATTTAATTCTGCATTATGCTCCTTTTATATTATTTGTGTGTACGCCTGAAATTGTATCAATGAAAGATATAGAATGGTTTGTACTTGAATGAGAATAGTTTTTATGAGCATCAGTATAGCTTCACCAATAATTTGTGTAAATAATGGCCAAGTTTTATAATATATTCTTCATAGAACTTATTTATTTCATCTGGCAGGCTATGATGTTATTTTTTCTTTTACCCATTCTTTCTACAATTCCCCAAATCCAAGTTCCATCTATTCTGTGACCTCTATTATATTATCTCTTACCGAATTTGTATTCTTTAATTTCGACATTGACTTCTTTCCCATTTAATTTAATATTTTTATTGTATTTTAATACAATTTTCCTTATTATTTTTATTTTATGTTATATAATAATTTAATACCGTTGTTACCTACTAAAATGTTATATATTATTGGAATAACTTTATCCCAATCTAGTTTTGAATTAAAAAAAGTTTTGGTTTTTATACATTTTATTAAATTTAAGCATTTTTTACAATGCACCTTTCGCTAAAACAGTGCATACGCATTATTAGAATTGCCTTTCTTTCTTTTTCTTCTATGAATACCGTCTTAAAACATTCTAATGTTATTTCTTTTTTGTTTGTCACCACAAAGATAAAAAAAAATTAATTTCTTGCAAAGGGTAAATTGTAGGTATCTGAACTCCGATATTAAAATTCTATAATTGGGTTTGGCCTATTATGGTCCAAGATTATTATTTTCTTAAAATACAGATAAGTTATACTAACTGGTTGTAGTCTATTATTGTCTAAAGCTATTGGTTTTTTAAAGTATATATAAGTTGTATTAACTAGTTTTATGACGTGTATGTAGTAATCGCATCTTACTTTTTTGTTCCAAAACGTTAGAATTTTGCGTATGATGTAACCATCAATATTTTAGTCTTGATGAGATTCTAATCTTCTTTCTATAATGCTAATTTAATATTAAATTTGTATAAATATTATAATCATATCAGTTAATAGTTATTTCTATATAGTAGTGGACCGTCAAGAATAGCTAGGTTAAGTTATTAAACACTCACTCAGTTAACATGCCTTCTTTTATTTTCTTGTTTTTATATTTTTTTTGAGCGAAGGATTCGAATCTGCTTGGCATAAATTTTAATCACTATTCGTCATCACTGAATCAAATGAAATGAAAATTTTGGAAATAAAAAAATTTCTAAAGATTTTCTAAATAAAGTTTTTTCTTTAAATTCTTATATTAAAAATATATTTTAATATAATTTAAAAAGTTATTACCATTTTATTTATTTTTAATATGAAGATAATAAAGATAATAAAAAATAAATTTTTAAGTCATTAATTAAATCACTTGTCATTTAAATCGTAAAGATATTGAATTTCTTTTTAAATATAACTCTTTGTATATTTGTATATTTTAATATAATTGTATTTTTTCAGAAATGGAATTTTTAAAAATCTCGGAAAAAAATAATAAATTTTTTTTTGATCTTTTACGTTTAAATAAGAAAATAAAATAAAAAAATATGCTTGAATTTTTAAATTTATTTATAAGTTATATGAAATATTTTGAAACTTTTAAATATAATAATAAGGTGGCTGGAAGTAGTAATATTTTAGATGGAAAAGAGGTGATTATAAAACTTGATACGCTCAATGAGCCTGGATATGAAATGTGTGGTGAATTTACTGAAATGCGTGATCCATTTGATGAAATAAGTGGTGAATCTACTGAGACGAGTGATGAATCTAATGAAACAGAATCTAGTGAAACAAATGATGAACCTACTGAAATTCGTTCTTCTCGTTCAAAAACACCAAAACGTAGAACAGTAAAAATTACAGATATAAAATATGTGGGTGGTAGTGTTGGTTTTGCCTTAGGTCATACTTTTGGAGTTGTTTGCGGATCACCATCTCTTAATTTACATAATTATAAAGAAAAAGGTTTCTCCATACAAATAGCATCCATTGCTTTCAGTGTGACTGCAATCGTTGATAATAGGCATAAATTTAATACCTTTTTATTGTTTAATGTTGATACCATACCTTATGTTGACGGTGGTTTTTTACGTGGTAATCGAACATCAGTTTTAATCAGCGATAGTAGAATGTGTCATGACGTAACAATATATTTTCCAAGAAAATTTAATTTTGAATTGCTCCCAGCTGAAGAATGTTTTTTAAAAACATCGCGACATGTAGATTATTCAAGTCATGATATAACTGCTTATAAGGTAAATAATTTGACTATAAAAAAGAATGGTAAAGAATATTCTATAATGGAATTATTGTTTGTGGATACAGATACCGTAATACGGGAAGGAATTGAAAGTGAACCTTCATTTTCTGTAATAGAACCCGGTGACAATCCCATCATATATTTGCCGTGTAGCGAAGGAAGGATATTATTCACATGCAAAAGGCCTCATAAACCAAAGAGAGATGATAATGATAAAGATGAAAAACATATTTTATGTGAAGATGGTGCAATGCAAACAGAAGAAGATTCTAAAGTGATTAAATACGATGGTGCTTGTTCGACTACTATTTAAAATATACTTAAAGCGGTTATTATATACTAATGATATTAATAAGAAAAATTATATGATATTATATGTATCGAGTTAAATTAATGAAAATTACACTTGTTGAATAAAATTTTCAATTTCCAATTCAATCTAAAATAAATTGAAGTGTAAAAAATGTTTGATAATTTGATTAAAAATTTTATCAAGGTTACTTATATTTTTTACATTTTAAAATATTATTAAATTCGACATTTTTTATTTATATTTAAAATTACATTTAATAATAGATATTTATTATTTATTTAAAACATTATGAACGATGTGATTTACTGGAATATTATACTATTAGTTAATTAAAAAATAATTATATAAATAGTTTAGAATACTAAAGTTTAGAGACATAATCAATTTGAATAAATGGTAACATTCGAGAGAGTTTTTAAAGAATGAAAAACATCAAATATCTTTATCATAATAAAGAATAATTGCTCCAATGCCATAATAAAAGATTATTAAACATTTTTCTTTGTTTTTACGTCAAAGTATATTTACCAATTCCCATACATATAAACTTTAACAATTATCTTATATTTTTTTAAAGTCAGACTGAAATCAACTGTCATTATATTTATATTCTTAACAAAATATCGTTTAAATAAAAATTATAAATTCTAATTTTAAAATATTCATATAGATTCCCAATCTTGATATCAACTTTATTTTATTATCTATTTACTATATATATGTTGATTTTATTGAAAATATAAATTTTTAAAAAAATTATATTTTTTAAAAATTTCATATTATTTTTTTTCAAAAATATTTTACCCATAGTCGATGATGATACTTCTCAGTGGCTGGAAGTTGATGACCTTACTACGGTATCTGAGACTCATTTAATATAAAATAAACTTTAATAATAACTTAACTTCTTTTACTTTTCTATTTATTTGTAATATTTATTTTCTTCATTACAAAATATATGTAACAGATAAAACTGTTAATTTAAATCATACAAATCATCTTTCCTAAATAAAAATATTCAATATTTTATTATATGATATCTCTACGATCATTACAAACGTATCAAAGACTGTTAATGCATAACGTAAGATGAGATCAATGCTTCTATAGCGAAATCGGTTAGTACGAGTTTATATATGCTTTAGAAACCAAAAGTCATAGACTATGATAGGCCGCAACCGGTTAAGAAACTTCTATAAATAAAAGTTTCATTAATAAAAAAAATTCGACAAAAAAAATATTTAAATTTTCTTATTTTAAAAAAAGCTCAACAAATATTATTATTCATATAAAATAATATGATATTATATTTAATTTTATAGATTATTTTTATATTTAGTAACACTCACATCAAATAAATTCACATTCTTATTAAAAAGAGTTTAATTATATAATTAATACGTTTTTTAGTTATAAAAACAATCAACACATTCATTCTTTTATTCAAAAAAAAATTATATAATAAAAATAAATTTTCTTTTATGCCCCAATGAATAGATCTTCTCATAAAAGAAAATATCCACAAAACTCCAAATCGCAAAATATCGTTAATACATCCACACCTATTAAAAAAAGCAAATCAACAGATATAATAGCCCAATTAACACCAATTTGGGAGATATGCAGAAAGAAAAAATTAGCACGTCCTCTCAGAGAAGAAAATATAAACAAATTAAAATATATTTTATATAAAAATAATGATATCATAAATGAGCAAATTCTTAAAAAGAGAGGTAGTAGAATATTACAGACATTTATAAAATATTGTAATACAGATGATTTAGAAATTTTCTATAACACAATAAAAAATAATTTGAATGATATAGTTATTAGTAAATATGGTAAATTTATTATACAGTCATTGTTAACAGAAGGTTATAGAAATAGAATAATTAATGATATAGATATTAAAAGAGTAATAAGAGATAGAGTAGGACATTTTATTCTTAATGAAATATATTTATGTAATAATACTAAAAGTAAAAAGAAGAGAAATAAAAATGATAACGATGATAATAAAAATACACCAAATATTAAAGAAACAAATAATTCATACGTTAATATAAAAGATAAAATATTACGTACAATATTATTACCCAACCATTTAATTATATTAGAAAAATCAGAAAGAATAGATATATATCCATCTAATGCATATAAAGGATATAAAACAATAAGCAAATTAATATCTAAAAATATAATAAACACGGAATTAGCACACGATCTTATAAAACTTCAAATAAAAAAAAGTAAAACCAAAATATTTAAAAAATTGAAAAAAGTAGTTGTTGATCTATTGCATACTGATAGTGGATTATATGTTGCAAAGAAAATGATATTAGAATATAATAAAAATATAGAAATACAAGATAATTGTAAGAATGATGATAAATCTATTATTAATAAAGATATTAAAACAATATTAAAATCATTAAAAGATTATATAATAAAATTATTAGAATATGAATATGGTGTAGATTATATAATTTTTTTGATGGAAGAAATAAAAGATAAGGAATTAGTTAAAAAATATATTATTAAAAAATTAAGAAAAAATAAACATTTGTTTTTAAATGAAGATACTGAAGATGGAAATATAACTATTCAGGGATTAAAAAAAATAAAGATGATAATAGAAGAAGATGGTGTTTATAATGAATTTTTTAATGGAAAATAAATTATTTTTAATTATCATAATTTTTTTATTTTTAAATATTATAAGAGTTTAATATCACAATAATTTTTATAAACGATTGTATATTGTAAATGATAATTATCAAAAATTGAATATTTATTCTTTATGTTATCATTATGTAATAATATTATATATAGTTTTTATATAATATTCAATATTGTAATTGGTAATTATAATATGCAATCTTTTATAAGTTAATTATAATGAATGTTTATAAGTTATTATGTAAAATATGAATATTATTGAAAAATAATGTAATAATAGAAATATTTTATCATCGTTTAATTTACTTTATAGATTATTATTTAAATAATATTCATATTTTGTAATAATGATGAATCATTAAATATCAAAGAAATACAATATGATAACAATTGAATAACAATGGAGATTGTATCAAGTATAATGGAAATTTGATATTTCAACTTGGTAGTATAAATAATTTATTATGAAATATTTTTATGATAAAATTTAAGATCTTCTTATGTTTATAACTAAGATTGTGGTTGTACAAGAAATTATTTTTTTCTATCATTAATTCAAAGATTATGGTAATATATCAATAGGATTTAAATAATAAATGATATTATAGAATTTATATCTAAGATAAATATAGTTTAATTATAAAAAATATATTTATAAAAAGTATATTATTATTGTTTGTCTTTAATGTATTTTTATAATTTTTAAAAATAAGAATTTGAATTTCTTACAACATGTTGAGTGTAATAATTTCAAAATCTTAATAATATACGAATGAAAGATTTTCTCTTTTTGTGGTTGAAAACAAAAAAAAATAAATGAAAATAACAAAGATAATGTATAACATACATTTTTATTTTTTATTATCAACAGACTACAATTTTATATACATACATTGTGACTCTGGAATACCCCAAATTATTTTTCTAATTTTTCTCTTCACATCTATTGCTCTCATTCTAAGTTTCTTAAAAAAATACGCAACTTCACTTATCTTTTCATTTGCGGGTATCCATACCATAGAATGATATAATGGATCTGTAGAACACATGTTTTTTGTACAATGTTCGGGATCCTTCACAGCCCATATTCCGTACGCTCGATAAACAATGGGAGGGTAATCACTTGCTTTAAGCTCACGGCATCCACAAGCACAATCTACGATTTTTTGATAACCGGTTTCTGCAAAGTCACAGGTAGCTGTTTCTTTTAATACCCAACATTTATCACATTTATATTGACTGATACAATTTTCAATTAAACAATACATCAAACAATATGTAAAATATGGAAACTTATTAGGATTCTCACAGTTGGAACATTTTAGTGATTTACATTTTGTTAGCATTTCTGATTCTTTTTCCTCTTCCAAGTCATCGTCCCAATATGGCATTCTCACAAATATTGGGTAAGATTTAAAAATCAAAGCAGATGGAAGTTTCTCATTATAATCCAATGAATGCATTTTTTTGTGTTTAATGGGAATACGAGCTTTTCCAGTACATTTTGTCGAATATCTCGGCGATTTTTCTTTATTATCTTGCTTGTTACATTTATTTGACGTTCTACTTCTTCCATCAGTTGATTCCAAGCAAATTTTACCCACATCACAAGCAACACAACTAAACTTTGTATATTTCCCATTTAAATACAAAGTGTATTTATCGCTTATTATCTTCTTTTTCTTTTGTAAAGCTCTTAATTTCCTTTTAATAAAACCACTAATTCCCATCTCATCGAGTTTCCTCTTTATAAAACTACAAATTTCCATCTCATTGAATTTCCTTTTTATAAAGTCGCCGATTTCCATTTCATTAATTTTCTCTTCGCACACTAACCATATATAATCAAAGCATTTTTCTATAACACCATTTGCACTACATCTATTAATATATTCTATTCTATGCCTGATCACACTCATAGGTAAATCATATACATATCTTTCATTACACAATACATTATTTATTTTCATTACAATTAATATCATCTCGACAAATATTTTTTAAGTGTAGAAAAAATCATTAAGGTAAAGAAATCATACTTCTATTTATACCTTTAACTTTGTATACATAATACAAACAACTATTAAATAATGATATATATATTATATTTATATATATTTTATTGTTATAATTATTGTAAATTGCATAAAAGAGAGGAAATAATCGCATACATTTAAGCTACTGAGACTAGAAAAATAATATAATTCTGTAACTTTAAAAAATGAAATCCTCTTAAATCAAGAATGAAAATAATAAAGATAATAAAATATACAGAGATTTATTCATTTTAATAATGGAAATAAAATATATACTGATTTAAATTTAAAATGATGATTTAAAGCTTATCGTGATAAAATGACTAATCATTTATAAATATAAGTCTATTTTGTATTTTTTATATAATTTATTTTAACCGTTATTTTTGATATAAAGTTATAATAAATATATTTGTGTGTTTTCTTGCATATATTACAAGAAGTATTATCGTACTCATGTTATTTGAGATTATTATATTCTATAAGCAATAAGAATATATAGTACCTTTCATATTCTAAATCCCATGAGATTATCATACATTTAGAATAACAATGCATAAATTATAATAAACAAAAAAATATAATAGAAAATAGAATAGAATAAGCAAGATAAGTAGAAAGATTAGTAACATAATTTTAACATAATTTAATTATACCTTTTATAACAATATTATTATTCTATTAAAAGTAATAATTAGGGGAGACCCTTAGTTAATACAATATAATATCAATAAAATTGAAATAATAATAGTGTATACGAATTATAGCAATAAGATTGAAATAATAATAGTATACATAAGTAATGAACAATAATAAGTATAAAATAATATTGTTATATAATCAATAATAAATAGAATGAAATAATAGATATAAAAGAAAAAAAGATTGTTAAGTGGATGAGTGTTCGATAATGTAGCATTAACCATGTCTTATATAATAGCCTTACACCAGATTAAAATAGTGTTTAACTGATGTAATTGCAATTCCTGTATTGATTTATGAATTTATATTATTATATAAAGAAAAATATTAGAACCTCATTAAGGATGATAGAATGATGATTACATCATACATAAAATCCCAATAATGTAAAACATAAGGTAAGATAAGATTAATGCATATCTGTAGCGAAACCAGTTATTACAAGTTTAAATGTGTTTTAGGAATCAAATGTCATAAACCATAATAAGCTTCAACTGGTTAGAAAACCTTTATAAATAAAAGTTTCACTTTAAAACACATAAAATAATATATGTAATACAATATAACTTATAATATAGTATACTTATAATACAGTATATCTTATATAATATAATACAATATAACATTATAATATATTTTATAATATACCCATGAATACTGTAGAATATAAATTATTATACAAATATAATAAATATAAATCTATACACATTTTATATAACAATAAAGATATAGATAATACTAATAGATATATAAATGATACTATTACTAATGATAATAATATTAATAATATATTGATATTATCTAATAATAGTATAGATATATTATCATATGATTATAAATATTTATATTCTATTAATATAGATAATATAATAGATATTATTACATATAAAGAATATATATTAGTATTAACATATAAGTATCTATACCTATTAAATAATAAAAATAATAATATAAATTATATTAATAATAATAAAAACGATAGCAATAATAAATATGAGAGTGATATCAATAAACATATTACCAATAATATTTATAATAATAAAATAATATTAAATAAAGATAATTATAACATAAATAGTATAATACATATAATAGATAATAATATTATATTATACAATAATAATACTATTACCGTTATAAAATATAATAATAAGATTATAGATAATAATATAAAAGATAGTGATAAGATTATAACAAAAATAAATAATAAAATATTAAAGATATTAAATTATAAAGAATATTTAGTAACCTTAGAATATAATAATATATATATAAGTTATAATAATAAATATATGAGTGATAGTAAAAGTGATGGTAATAATGTTATAAGTGATATTAACAACCATACTAATAATAATCGTATTGATAATAATAATAATAAATATACAATTAATTTCTATAATATTCTTAAAGATAGAATAATAAATATATATTCTAAAGAATACAATAATATTAAAGATATATTTATTATAGATAATATATTATATCTATATTATAATGATATATATGATAATAATAAAGGTAATAGTAATATAGATAATAATAATACTAATAATATCATTATCACTGAGAATAATAATAAAACAGTAATAGAAGAATATAAGATAATGAAATATAAATATTCTATAGAATTAATATTTAATAATAAAAATATTTATAATTGTAGTTATGATATATTCCTAATAAACAATAGATTATATTTAAAATATAATAATAAATATATAAATGATATGAATGATAGTAATATGACTGATAATAATATGAGTGATAGTAATATTAACAACCATATAAATAATACTAATACTATTACTAACAATGATATATCTAATATTACTATTATATCTAAAATTAATAGAAATATAGATTATATAAAAATAATAAATAATAATTTTATAATTATAAGTAATAATAATATATTTTTATATACAATAGATTATAAGTATATTAGATCTATTAATAATACTAAATATATAAGTGATAATAAAGATAATAACAGTAATAAGGATAATAAGGATAGATATATAACCAATAATAATAGTAATGATACTTCTCTAACCTTAGGTAACCCTTGTAATAATACTATCCCCAATAATAATAATATAATATACAGTAAAGAATATAATATAGATAATAATATATTTAATATTATAAAATTAATAGATATAAATAATATTATAGATATAAGAATAATAGATAATTATATTATTATATATCAATATAATAATAATAATGATATGAGTGATAATAATAATAAATATAATAATAATGATAATAACAATACTATAATTGATAATAACAATAGAATCAATAACAATATAAGAATAATAATATATTATAAGAATAAGTATCTATATTCATCATATGATAATATTATAGTTTATAAAGATAATATATATCTATTATATTCTAATTGTACTATAATAAATAACCATATTGTATATAAAGATAATAATGATAGTAATATACATAGAATAAGTATAAAAGATAATACAACAAAAATACATAATAGAATATATTCTTATAATAATAGATATATAAGTGATAATAATAATGATATTATTAACACTCATAACAATATTAATACTACTAACAATCATATGAGTAATAATTATTTATATAACATAGATGAATATATCTTAATAATAAATAATGTCGCGCGCAGAGGTCACTACCCGTGCCCTGCCCGCGAAGCTCAGATTTTTCATTTACAAATTATGGCGTCAAAGGGATTCGAACTTTGACAATTTGGAATTTTCTGAGCTAGAAATATTAAATATTTATTTTTTTCAGTTTATATTATAAAAAATAATTATTTCATCCATATGTATAAAG
>VRLP01005150.1:0-40138 GCA_009660295.1 Lophius piscatorius | reverse complement strand
AAAGGAAAGTTTTAAGTCCTTTTTTAAATGTGTCAGTCGTCTGTGGAGCCCTCAGATGGTCAGGGAGGGCATTCCACAGACGAGGGGCAGCAGAACAGAAGGCTTGATCACCCATGGTGCTGAGCTTAGTCCGGGGAAGGAGGAGGCGGTATGAGTGGCTAGAATGGAGGGATCGTGTTGAGGTCAGTGGGGTGAGTAGTTCTTTTAGGTAGGGGGGTGCGTTACCATGGACGAACTGGTGAGTGAGGAGAGAGATCTTATAATCAAAGTAGTTAAACATAGCCTGTTAGAGATTAAGAATATCCCCATCGAAACCCATTAAAACTGCAGAAATAATGTTTTTGGGCTTTCATTCTTGCATTTTGGCTTCAAAATAGTTTTTTGTTTTACATTTTTCATCCATTTTTTGGTACATAAAACTCCTGTAAATACATGAAATCTAGAAATAAAAATGAAGACTCCAGTTAATAACTTATAATTTGATAGTTATAATCAGGACTGATGTTAGTTAAAGCCATTAAGCTATTAAAAGTATAAAAACATATTAATATAAAATATTTTATGGCAATTAGCATTTAGTACATGAAGAATATATATATATTTTGTATTTTTGTCATTTGTGCTGCTGTAAAAAGAGTGGTATTTAAAGTGTTTAAATTCTTTATTCTAAAAAACTTAATTAAAAGAAATTGGAAAATAATTATAATATGTAATATTGTATGATAGTTTCAGGAGGCGGGCATTTAATCTCCTCTAAGGTGGTGAAAGGATTAAAAGAATGTAAATCTGTGTCATTGCTAATCATTGGCTTATCTCATACAATGTTAATTGCAAAGAAAAATAATGCATTTGTCATTTGGTATATGTAAGATGTGGTTCCGTATTTTTTGTTTTGTTTTATAAATGTAAACAACGTGGTATTCAGATGGTTCAAATTTGTTCCATCCAACGCTAAACAAAATTTAAAAAGGCAGTTAAATCACTGGTAATCATTAGCACTTCTATACTGTATTAATAACAAAAATTATTTGTCATTAATACAGTTTAGAATATGATTTTCTATATTTAGAATATATAAAATCATTTTTCTCACTCATTTTTGCTATTATGATAACTAATTGGTATTTAAAGGGTTAAACCCTTAAAATACCACGTTTGTTACCGAGTCTACTCAGAAGACTCCAACAGGAAAGGCCTTCGGGGACACTGTACACCTATGCTGTCGTCCCGACAGCATAGGTGTACAGTGTCCCCGAAAAGATATAATTACTCCTGTTGTTTGAAGCTGTTAATGAAAAAGGTACTTACAAGATGCGTCTGTAGTTCTTCTCCTGGTAGCCCTGGTTAATGACGTACTTGATGAAGACACTGAAGTGTTTCATGGCATGGTGGTGAACAATATCACATACATCAGAAATCAAAATAGACTCCTCACTTCGGTGCTCTAGATCCATAAGAAACCTGGAAAAATGAAGAGCACATCATCTACTGCAAGGGCTTGATGTGTGAGCTGAACCGTATTGGTGAGATGTGATGTTCCACACCTTTCACTGGCCTTCATCACTTCCTCGATGTTGGAGAACAGGAAGTGCATGTCGGATTGGCTGAGAATGTTGATTAAAAGAGGATTACGTAGGAAGTGGGTCTCTAAGATTTCCAAACTCTTGTAGTAGGATGCTTCTGAGGTAACCAGCTCAAACATGGCCTACAGAGACAAGAAAATCAAAATACTGCATTAGGCCCAACGGAGGCTTCTCATAATAAACCTATTAGCGTAACAATAAGCCATAACATTAAAACCGCCAGCCTAATATTGTGCTGGTTGTTTGCCCCCAAAACAGCTCCTTGATGTCAATGGGAGTCCTGACACAGTTCTGTCAGAACCAGCATTAACTTGTTTTGCAATAGCAGTTCTTCTGTCGGATCAGACAATTGGGTCCAGCCTTCTCTTCTCATTGGCATAAATGATACTGCCAGCAGTTACCAGTTGTCCCTCCCTGGACCACTTTGGGAGATTGAGATTAACCACTGCTGAATGGGGACTCCCAAAAAGACCTTCAGTTCTGGGGATGTTCTGACCCAGTGTAGACCCCACAATCTGTTCCTTATCAAGGTTGCTCAGATTCATACTCTTTGAACACAACTTCAGGAGAAAATGTTCCCTTGTTGCAGAATCTATCTCACCCACTGACAGGTGCCATGGTAACAAAACAAATAATGTTATTCGGACTTTACCTACCAGTGGTTAGAATGTTATAGCTGATAATGATTGTTGCAGCCCTCAGTCTTATTGCAGTTTTTGTGCGCTGCCAACCCACCTCTACCACAAATGGCTGCTGTTGAATATTCCAAATACTATAATGTTTTGCCTGACTTGAATAAACGTGATGGCCAGAAAATACTGCAAAATTAATTGATTTGTGAGTTTATTCTGCAGTGGATGACAAGTGTTAATATTTGACGTGGAACCACCCATGGGAATAGTTATTACAGCTAACTGTGAAAGTTCAAAGGTCCCTTTTACGAGTGGACCTTTCAACCATATGTCTTCACGCTTAATAGCCCTCATGTCGGCATGTGTTGTAGGAAAGTTTCAATGCCAAGTCATTGAAACTTTCGTCCACCACACGGTCGTATAAGTGTGGGGACTATAACTCATTCCTGTGTTAAAAAAGAAAAGATAAGACACTAAATGACTATTCACATACAGGGACCTATTTAAACCAGTCTTTCTCAAATGGGGTTCCCTGAGGGGACTTTGGGGTATTGCAGAAGGTTCATGAGATTATTTTGAAAAATATCAGTCATGTTTGATTCCTAAAATTATTTTACTATTATATTTCTAATTAAGAAATGCAACTTTAAGTTCAATAAACCACATTTTGTCTTTAGTATTTCCGCTTCGTCCATATGAGAATTAAGGGAGATTTTTAATTAAGATATTTAGATATTTTTTCTAAAAGGTAATTTAAGTCAGAATTCTGAGACTAACATCAAAAGTCTGTTTCATAATCAGAAAAAAATTACAAACTCTAAAAAAAATTAATAAAAAGATTAATAAAAAAAGACTTAAGGCCTCATATTTCTTTTTAAATTCTGACTTTAAATTCAGAATTCCAAGATCCTCGTTAGGATCTGCAATGTAATGTAACCCTCCTCTTCTGCAACGTGCTGAAGCTACCCCAACGACTTGTGCCTATATCTGTCTTTTTTCACAGCCAAAATAAATTAAATCAGACTCCACAATGAAGATACCACTGTGGACCCTCCCAGGCTCCAGGTGGCTCCTTCCAACCAGGACGTAATGGCCAAAGCCATCATCTGGTCCTATTGACACTATACATGCCTATTTTCCAAAAGAAGGTTTTTAGTAGTTTTGTTCCTTCTATTCTATTATTAATAGCTGTTTTTCCTTTGGTTGTTTTCCCTTCTTCTCCATGTCATTCAACCTTCTCAAACTAAAAATAGGTAAGACAAAATACTCTTTCATAGTAACCTTTCTTTAGAAACTCAAATATCTAATGTTGTTCTACAGTATCGTTCTTTTATCAGTTAAGGACCATTTCCAAGATAAAGTCCCTCCTCTTCCGCTCTGATTTGGAGAAGGTCCTCCATTCCTTCATTTCATCTTGTCTGGATTGCTGTAATTCATGTAGTCACGGTTGAGCTAAAGAACACTTTCATATCTCCAACATGATAAGAACGCAGCAGCTCAGGTTTGAACAAACACTAAAAAGAGAATATCATATCAGCCCTATTTTATCCTCTCTTCACTGGCTACCAGTTAGTTTTAGATTTCGTTACGAGATGTTACTGGTTATTTTTCATCGATATCTCCCAGCAAAATCACTGAACTGCTCCGCCCGTATGAGCCTCGCCACACTCTCAGATCTTCAGACAGAGCTCTGCTGGCTCTTCCTGAGTCCCACTTCAGGACAAAAGGTGACCGGTCTTTTTTAGTCAGGGCCCCTCATCTCTCCAACTCCCTGCCTGAGGAGCTGAGGCTTGCAAAATCAGTTACATCTTTTAAAACATTTCTTAAAACATACCTTCACAGGGAAGCCTTTTAGTAATCTAAACAACACAGTCTCATTGCCAGATGGTCTCATTTGGTTTTTAACGTTATTTATGATAATTTACTGTCATTGTTGAAGTCTTTATGTCTTTTAATGGCTTGTTTTTATCCTGTAAAGCACGTCGAAATATTATTCTTAAAAGTGCTATACAAATGAAGTTTATAAATATTATTGTTACTATTATTATTATTATTATTATTATTATTATTATTATATCGATAAGCTCCAGGAATAACTGTGGTGCTATTGGTTTTTATTTCATGATTATTCTTTCTAGAATAGCTGGCTGGCATTGGCTAATACTAAATTGAATCAGTGGGTGAAGTGAAGGGCGGTCTGCTCCGTGTGGTTAAGCAAACGTTGTGAATGTTAAGTGCTGCTGCTCAGACAGGGCTTGACGTCTGAAAGTGCCAGCAAAAATACTGGATTTGTTCAATCTGACGACATGGCTACGTTCACACTGCAGGTTTCAATGCTCAATTCCGATTTTTGCTGAGATCCGATTTTTTTGCGTGGTTGTTCACATTATAATTTAAATGCGACCGCCATCAGACTCCAGTGTGAACAGTCTACGGCCCTGAAGTAACCGCATGCACACAAGGTTACTTTAGCACGCTGTGTTTACGGAAGTTAATATGGATGCTTCACATGTCAGCGTGCGTGTATCAATTTCGAAGTTTTTGTACAAAATTATGCCGACAAAATTATGACCAAGTGATAAAGGCAAGGAGAAGATTAAGAAAAAAGAGAGCACAAATTGATCTTGGCGCGTCCCGCCTCCTCCAGCGCGGAAATGTGATGTCTGTCTCACTTAAATGACGTAAAAGTCGGATGAAATGCGACATTACCGTTCAGACTGAGGTGGCTTTGAAAAACATCAGATACGTATCCGAGTTAGGACCACATATGAAAGTGGCCTTGGTCTGATTTGAAAAAATCGGATTGCTGCTGTGTCGGCTTTGGGCCACTTTTGCCTGCAGTGTGAATGTAGCCATAGAAAATGTTTAACTGCTTAAGAAGCAGCAGCAACGAGCATCACATCAGAGCACCACATCCACAACTTTGACATTGGATAAAAGCTAAAGCTAAACTGTGTGTTTATTCCATTCCATCGGGCCTTTATCTAAAATCAGTTGCTTGTAAAGAAAAGAGCCATCTTCCCTTCCTCAGTATTAACTCTTGTCACTGGAATCTTTACCCCTTCTTAATACAGGAAATGGGAGGGATAATCTACAAAACTAGAATATATATTAATAACAGCACAAATATTAATTAATACATCAGGCTTGGAAGGGTTACAAGGGTATTTCTATGGTTATGGGACTCCACAAATCCTGTAGCCTAATGTTATATTATAGCTTACTGTGTGTAACTGTTCTGTTAGTTCATTTAGTGACCTACATTAGCTATAAAAAAAAAGATTCATTAGCATTAACTCCACCTATATTTGAGAGTGTGAACGGCATCTACTGGAGCAAGTCAAATTCAAGACAAAATTGACAGCGGAATATTTAAACTTCAGGCAGCTGTGGTAACACTATACTGTTTAAACACTCTGAGCACTAAAATGCAACACATATTCCTCTTTTGTGACTCGAAAGATTATGACCACACTGGATTGGAAATGAGGGGTTGAGACCATAAGGTAAGTTTCATTGTAGGGTCAAACCTTGATAAAGGCTTACTACCTATCACTGAATTATCCAACAAAGCGTAAAGTAGATGGTTTCAGGCCCTGTTCACATGACACCATTTTAGCTAACACAGAAAAGTCTGAAAGTAGTACATAGCAATTAGATAGCAGCGTAACGTTTTCAAAATCGATACCATAGAAGAAGACGAAACAGAAAGTGTTGATGACGCCACAGTAAAGGTGCAGCAAGTCTGAAGTTTGCATAGGAGTGTTAATAAAAGCAGCAAAACCACATAGTCCAACAGTGTGTCTGTTGTTGTTTCTATCCAGGCCTGGTAATTATAGAAGCTGCAAGCAAAGTTGGACTTATTTCCAGGTTACGTGGAGATGGAAACTGTGGCGTTGTTGTGTAAATGGACACACCTCAGCCACACTTTAAAGAATGACTCAAACTCAATACCAACAACTGTCACAGTTAGCGGTAGACACATTAGCTAGCTAGCTGCAGCTAACAAATGGCTGCTACGGCCTTTCTTAACGCCAGCTAACCTATGGAGATGTTTGCATTGAAGCACAAATTAAGTTAGCTGCTTCAAATAGCTCAAACTGTAGTCACTGGCTTTTTGTTAGTTAGTTAAACCTGAATGTGGTGCCATTTTTTGGTCATAAAGAAGCTACAACACTTGAGAACAGCCTAATCTGTTGCAATTTAATTTTCTGCATGTGATGATCATCACGGTTGATATCTGCCATCTTTTCTGCCGCTGGGTCATTGTCTGCTCCATACGTTCAGCTACGTTTAAACTATGTATGGTCATGATGTTATCCAAACTTACATAGCCACATTCTACCAGAGTCAGATAATACTTGTCTTAATTTGGCAGTTTAGATGGTTCTTTTAACAGTAAATACCGTCACTTATCCGCTGACTCACCTCTTGCATAATGATTTCTTTCTGTGGTAACTGGTTGAGCAGACCGCTCGCCTGCACAACATCTAGATTCTGCCACAAGCTCAGTGACCGGGCGCTGTTCCTCAGCTGCAGCTGTAGTACTGGGGTGGACGTGATGCTGGACCCAGCCACCACAGTTCCTGCTGTGACCCCTGGAGTGAGGCTCTCAAGTTGCCGTCGTTGCTCGATTTCTTGTTGCTTGGAGGTGTCTCGGTATTCCTGGTACAGGAAGGCTGGATGGTGAAAAATAGTTAAACATGTAGTCTCGTCCATTTGACATGTAGAACAATAAAAACTAAAAGTTACCTCAAGGTGATTACAGGACAAAATCATACTTTTACGTAGACCCAGAGTGGTGCGAACTAACTGCGTTTTACGAGGCAGAAACCTCAACGAGATCCTGACTCAAGGAAGGCGGTCCAGGTATTATAAAACTTTGAAAGTCTCTCAGGCTTCATCTCTGGTGTGGGTTCAGCATCACCCACAACTTTTTTATTTTATATTAAGGAATCTTGAAAATACTCTGGTTTGCAATCAATTCATTTTCAACTGCTTATCCTGTTCGGGGTTGCAGGGGGCTCGAGCCTATCCCAGCTGACATCAGGCGAGAGGTGGGGAACCTCTTGCATAATGCCAGTTCATGCAGGGCCAACACACAGAGACATACAACCACTCACACTCATTCCTACAGGTATGTTTAATGTCACCAATTCACCTATATTGCATGTTTATGGACTGTGGGAGGAAGCTGGAGTTGCCGGAGAAAACCCACACAGACACAAAGAGAACAAGAGAACTCTGCACAGAAAGGCCAGTGGAGGTGAATTTGAACCTGGTACCTTCTTCCTGTGAGGCAGCGGTGCTAACCACTGCACCACTGTGCCGGCTGGTTTGTAAACTAATGAAATCTTAATGAAAATAAATAATGATAATAATACTACATTTCATTTATAACACACTTTACATTTGGATGAAATCTCAAAGTGCTACAAGAGAAAAGCAGATAAAGCATCAATAAAAAATATAATAATAATTATATAAAACTGTTAACGAAATTTTTTTTTTGCCGGTTTGCAAACTAATGAAATTTTATGAAAAATACATGACAAATTCGTAATTATTTATTATTTGTAATCGCTTGCAAAAATCAGCCAGTTAAATAACTGTTTGCAGTAAATGGTAATTATTTTAATTAATTATATTATGAAGTGTATGTTTGCATTATACCCTTCATAATTATATATTTGATTGTTCCATTCATTAAAAACAACCTACTTCTAGCTCTATATTCAACATGTCCTCTGAGACAGTATGTATGCACACATCAATATGTTTTTGCATGCATTTATAAATCAACAAACACAAAAAAAACACCACATTTATGACATAATTCATGGTATTTAAATGAAAATGGATCCACTAGTGGTAACATTCATGATCATAAATGATTGTCCTACCATTAAAAATATTTTAATGATAAGACCATATTTGTTGAGAGTAAAACTAAAAGCAACGATTCTAAGCGTGAACATTGATAGGTCTCATTTAAAGGTTCAGGCCCCTGAGCAGGATACAAAAAAGAAATATCCAATTAGATATTTCTTCTTCACTATGTGTGTTAACAAATGTTTAGTGAACAGTCAGTTTTGTTGAGCTTTGTTAAACTGATACTAGCGGGAGATATTCAGGGAAAATTAACTTGTGTATTTAGTAGGGAAGGTGACTTTGGATGGCAGAGGCTTGTTGCATAATCTCCCTCATATACTGCAGATTGCTTCGGTGGGTGTAGAACTGGGCTTTAGTTGCGTAAGAGAATGAGAAACACACACACCAACGACGAGCACAAGAGACAAGAAGCACCTTTTATGGACAGTATTGTTTAAATTATTTTCTCTCATCTGTTGAGCTGTTGGATTGTTTGCCATCGCCTTGCAGCTAAGCCCCTGTAAATATAAACAAATCCCTGCAAATAAGCATTATTCTGTCTAACTCCCTCCTCACAAAGGTGAGTCAACAAAGCCACGTACCTTGCAGAGGATAGAGATATGCAGCAGCGTAGAAATCAGTGGTAGTGCCTTTTGTTGGTTTAAGTAAATGCGCATAGTAAAATTGCACATTGTGATATGTATGTCTATATGGGTATGTGTATTTATATGTGTGAATGCATGTACATACATACATATATATATATATATATATATGTATTTATCTATTTTATTATAATTATTTTTTGTTCCCCTATATTGTGGCTGTCTTCCTTGTTTCCCCCGTTCCCTCTATTTTTCTCCCTTTCTTCCCACTGTCTTTCCCCCACTAGCTCAAACCCTCTTTCTGGTCCGGTCGCCTCAGTGAATAATGACTATGATAAAAACAACAAAAAAATTCAGTTCACGCAACTGCCAGAGTATGACAGACTCGTCCTCTGCAGACTAAAATCTGTCTGGTACTGCAGAAATAGCCGGATCCTCATCCTGTATGCAGAGGCAGCTGGCCAAAACAGGTTGAAAAAATAAAAATAAAACTGTACACTTGAATATATAAAATAAATACCTCATTTTGGAATATACAGATAATTAAAAAAATATTTCATCCACCAGTTCCGTAAGACTGCACCCTTTCTCGAAATAAGGAAACAATGCTGAGGAAGTGAGAAATCCCCTAACAAGGTGCCAAACCATTCATTCCAAGTACTGCTAAACCAGCTTCTTGGAGAGAAATATCTTTAAAATTACTGCCATTACTTTTACATTAATTAATTACAGAGATCTGTAATGTTTGTATAAATGCTACATCTGGGTTTTATGGCAATTTTTTTTCCTCATTTGAAAATAAATTGGCTTAAAAAAGGGATCTTGTGTGATGTCGCCTGTATTTCTTCAACATAAGACATTAGGTTTTACAAGATTAAAATGCAACAGAATGTAATGCATGATGTCATGGAAGCATTAGATTTGGATAGATGGGTTCAAATGTTCTTTTAATTAACAAAAAACATGGTGAAAAGAGCAAAAGTAGCTATTCATGAGTCAAAATGCCCTTTTATTAGGGCTCTAATAAAAGCAGCCTGTCTACTTATTAAAGGTTGGCAGCTTTAAATATGTCTGATCTCTTAATATGTGAAGAAAAAATGGATAAAATGAATGAAATAAGAATTTCTAAAGGAAAAGATAGCTAATTGTTGTAATATATAAAAAACACATATTGAATATCAGACAATACTCATAGATTTTGCCTTGATTTAGGATATTTCATCTTATATGTAAGTCTTTGTAGTTCATGTCTTATTAAGGTTGACTCAAAGTCATATGGTACATTTATATATAGGAGGTGTTTTTGTAGCAGTGGATCTGGAGGTGGAGGAAGTGGTTGGAATATACAGTATAAGCTCCCCTCACCCTTTGCTCACCAATGTTTTTGATGATGTTGAGACTGTGGCTGATTGTCTGAGAGCTTTCTCCATTGCTCAGCAACCTAAGGAGAAAGAAAAATGAAAAATATTTGTTTGGACAGACAAACAGGTGGTCGGATCCATCATAGCTTCATGGTGCTATAAAAAATTATTCAGCGATGCTCTGCGATGGCGATATTCTCCATCTGACATCAATTTACACCTTATTTTCCAATGTAATTTGGTCTGACCTGTGGTTTGCGTTATCCTGGTCTCCTCCACCAGAACCAAGCCGTTGTGAGCTCATGGTTTCCCCTCTGACCTCCTGCACCCTGCAAGATGCAGCCGTTTGCTCTGACAGCCCTTTTATGTCTTTGTGAAGAATGTTGTGAGTCCGGTAGGGGATGCTGCCTGCGGTAAAGTCACTGTGCCGACTGCTGGAGGCAGCAGCTATGTCCACACTACTCCCTCCTCCGACTACGCCTCTCATCTTCTCCACAGGATCCCTGTGGTACTGAGCATGTCTGCTGCTGGCCTCATCATTGCTTGGCAACACAGTTCTGGGGCGATGGAGCTGTGGCGAAACCTGAATGCTGCATTAATCAAAGAAAACAACGCCTTAGAGTCTTCATCTTTACAAACAAACTGAATTTCTTCATATTACTAAGGGGTAAAATGGATCAACCTTCATTAAAGGTGCAGTGCATAACATTGAAGTGGATGTCTCTTTGAATGGATGGAATAAAATATTCGTGACTATGAATCTGTAAGTGTAAAATCAGTTGAGAATAAGAGTACTTTTTTAACATTAGCTCAGAAAAAGCCTTTTATATCTCAAGAGGGAGCAGGTTTCCCTCCATGGCTGCTGCCATGATTGTACAGTAGACAAAAATGGGGGAAACTGAACACTGGACCGAAAGAGGGCTTTTTACATTTGTAGGTTGAAGTGTTAGAAAAAGAGTGGGAACTCTCCCTGGTGCTAGCTAGCCAGCGTTCAGCCATTCACACATTAAAGCAGTTGTGGCAGAGTTTACTTGACAAATACTACTTAACTGCTCATCAGGAGGGGTAACCATTCTAACAGTCATTTAAACACAAATGGAAATTTGGGTTCTACGTGTAGACTGCAACAGTTTGGGATTGAAGCACTGACCTTCGAATAAATGGACAACTGATACATAACTTTCTACAACGTTTATACTCTCTGTGTTCCTGGAGGTGAGGTGGGCATAAAGATTGTAGAGTATTTCTAGTCTCTGAATCTATTTTCACACGATGCAAAACCATCATTTCTTAGATAAATACGTGATGGGGCTCTAGGTTGTAAGTAAAATGGGCAATTTTGTGAATTGACATGTTATCCACATTATAATGATGCATCTTTATAAATGAAAGCTAGAATGAGTGCCATTGTAGTTTAGCATTAACATCAAAATCAACTGCCTAATAATGCTTAGGTCCCAAAATGTCTCTGTGAGGAACTTAGTGTTCTGACACCTTTGTAACAGAACTACAAAGAACTTTTTAAGCACTTTGCGCTACTGTAGTTCCACTGCAGGATCATTAAGCGAGTTTTAATCTTCACTCCACATCTTGGTCGACAATGGCCGTAGTTGTCATTCCTGAGACTACTTTGGTAGTTACTAACCACTGAACACAGGCAAACCCAACAAGACGTGTAGTTCTGGAGGATCTTGGTTCAAAGTCACTCAGGTACTTAGTGTCATAACATCACAACACATCAACTTCAGGACAAAATGTTCACTTCCCTGTGTACCACGACATTGTAACGAGATAGTCATTGCTATTCTGACTTCAGCTGTCAGTGGTTCTATTGTTTTGGCTGATCATTGTATATTTTCATCACAAAGTGAATGGGTACTACATATCTTTGGTCAGTAACATCTATTTTGGTAACGTTCTTTATTATTGGCTATATTGAGAAGCATCACGTAGTAAGTATGAGATGGCAGGAAGTTGGCTTTAACCAGAGGACATTTTTTAAAGTGCTCACTTGGTGCAGTTCCAGCAGACAAAACATGATAAAGTGCCCTCCAAGGAAAGTGTCCTTCCAAGTTCCATATAGGCAGCTCTAGATGATATGAATGTGGTTGGCCCCCATTGTCATCCAAAACTGCTCAGTAGTTCATAGTTGTGGTGATTTATTCAAAAAGTTATATCATTATATTTATATTATTAAAATATCATCAAAAATGATACAGAATTTTTATTTTTTTTTTTTACACTACTTGCCCTCAGACAGTCTTGACCTTCAGTTTTTGTATCAACCCTACAGGTTTACTGGTTTACACCTGACTTAGGTCTACCCCTAAAACATTTTTTAAATGTGGGGAATATCGCTTCGAATAAATGGAATAAAACATAATAACACTAAAATATATAATATGTTTTTATTAGTGTATAATCAGCAGAAAATAAGAATACGTTTTTCATTGTTAACTTATGAAAATATGTCCAGAGGGAGTGGTTCCTCTTCCATGGAGGCCTCCATGTTCTGCTGCCATATTGGTACAGTAGCCTGGATTGGACTGACTGAACACTGACACTAAGGAGGACTTTGACGTTTTTAGGTTGATGTGGCAGAAATAACATTGAAAAATGCTTTGCCTCTAAAAACCGATAAAGATGAAGAAAATGGTAACAAGTAAGCTGAGTATTTTCGATTCATTGGCTGAGGGACAGAGGCGCAGTGTAGGAGAATCCCATCGCGGGACCTCTCCCTGTTGCAGGCTAGATCCGGCAAAGTAGGTGGGGGTGGCACACACCTCACTTACTCCCTGGACTCTGGACCGAGTGCTCACGCCACCCTCCCTCATCTTCTTCTTCATGCGTGAGGAGAGATTTGACCTCTCTCGCAACTGTTAACAGATATTACAGGAATCAGCTGAAGTTCAATATAGGTTGTAATTTTAGGATATTATGGCTAGATTCTATTAAATGTTAAACGCTATACATTTAAGCCTTTGAATCGCTCATTGATAAAGGTCAACATACCCTTTTATGGTCTACTGTCACCACTATGACCGGACAATTCATTTTTAACTTTGAAGCCAAGAGTTTAGTTAGGTTAATGTCTTTGACAAGTGGCCAGTCAGCAGCTCTGCTGGGTTAACTGGTTTCTTTTCTTTGCCATAAAGGAAGTAAATAAGATTTTCTAGACCTGCTCGTTCTGGAAAGTACCCTGACATTTATTCTGATTGGCGCTGTATAAATAAAAGTGACTTGACTTGGCAAGTCCTACAGTTTTAGCCCATTACGTTTTTGATCCCTTGAGACCCTGTTTCAATAGCAAGTCATTTTACTGTACGCAGACACTTGTGTGCTTATCACAGTTCGGAAAAGTTACTGTGAGTCTGAATTGCAAAAAGCAGTGTTCAAACAAGCGCTGTGTGCTGTGTGTGCTTGTTTGTCTTTGGGTGTGATTGTGCTCAGCTGTAGAGTTGGGTAATAAAGGCATCCAGACTCACCGTCTAGCCCCAGGTAACAAAGGCGATTTGCTGGGTAAGGTGGCATTGGAGGGAGAGACTCCTGCATTGCTGGGTGAACTGTGGTCCAAATCAGGTCTAGGAGAATCTAGAGAGAGATAGAATGGATTGATTGTTAACCAGGTTGTTATCTGTTTCTTCACATAGAACTCACACTGGGAACCTTCGTCAATGCCAAATCATTAAGACACTGGCCCATTATAGACACCTTTATTGGTACTGTGAATGAATGGCCCACAACCACATGATGGATGAAACTATGCTGATTTTAAGGTCTTTTTATAAATTTTCCCCCTTTCACCGTTGCTTTGCTCCTGTTATTGCAGCCATGGGATTGTCGTTCTTAACATGAGTTGTGGTCAGGTTATTTTGAGGAAGCAGGAGGTGATTGAACAATTGACCAACAAAAAACGGGTCTACAGTCATTGGATCAGTGTACTTCCTGCTGTTCAAAGGGCTGAGTCTTCAGATAGGGGGACTCAACAGCCGTGTTTCTGTGCTTGTTACAGAGAAATTATATATAGATCAGCACTAACAATATCTATCCACATTCTCATCCTCCCACCTGAAATTATTGACTTACACTATTTCCAGTTAAGG
Organism: Lophius piscatorius; assembly: GCA_009660295.1. Classification (NCBI taxonomy): domain Eukaryota; kingdom Metazoa; phylum Chordata; class Actinopteri; order Lophiiformes; family Lophiidae; genus Lophius; species Lophius piscatorius. The sequence continues at coordinate 25,983 of VRLP01005150.1, read as the reverse complement.
CTGGGTTCACCCTTGACAATGGCAACTCTATCATATGATCTTTCGGCTGTATTGTATGTTTTTGGACTGTGGGAGGAAGCTGGAGTAGTACAAACTCTGAAGTACTGAGAAAGGCCGAAAGGGATTTGAGCCTGCAACATTCTCTCTTTGAAACCGCAATGCTACCAGCTACACCTCTTTGCCGCTCAGATTCAGTATTATTTTTCACATATTCTAACATTGTGATGTCATAACCCGCCCTCGTCTTCCTTTGATTGGCTTTGTATGACGATGACATTTTCAATAAGGTCAAATTCTTTCGTTGAGGTTCTACATGACGAACACCCATGAATGCCAAAGCAAACAAAGAATGTAGGGTTGGTCATCGTGTCTCCATTTGAAATTTGCTTTGGCAGGGGAATGCTCTCTCTCTCTGTCACTACACCTCTACCTGAGCCTTAGGATTTCTCTAAAGGAATGATTTTTTATTCAATATCACTGTATAAGCCTGGACTGTGTGTGGACACAGAATGTGAATTTACATTAGATCATGTCCCGTAATAAGAGATTCAAGTAATTCACAAATTTAATTAATGGACACAGATGATGCTGAGAGATCCCTGCTGATATTGCAGATTTTTTCCTAATTAATGACATTTTATTTCGCACCTATGTGGAATCCGTTTGCATCACCAGACTGTGTACACACGGATGTGCAGCACCACATATCCTACTCCTCCTCCACCTCCTCCTCCTCCTCCTCTTCCTCTTCAGTTAAATACCAGTGTGTTTTCATTGGCAGTCAAACAGAGTTATTGATGAAACGAAGGATGTGACCTGACGGGAGTATGCACCTGTCGCTGAGTGAGATGAGAGATTTAAAAAGCAACGTCTTCGTCAGGCCTTTAAATAGAACGGGAGAGGACGCTCTTAAGTGATTTCATTTCTATTCCATTCCAAACACCTTTGATTAATTTAGGTGATAAATACAATCACTCTTAGAGTCGTTCTCTTTCATTTGAGCACAGATCATGTTCTGTTTAACCAGCAACCAGGAGTTGGATGAGCAGTGAATGCATCTGTGACATTAACATTACATCTTGTGATATAGATCATTTAAATGACATTGCTTGTATTACAGTTTTGTTAAAGGATTATTGTGAGCTCACCAAACTAAATAGTTTTGAAAGCAATATATTTATTTGAAATTAGATTTGACAAAAAATAATATACATCAACTGCTTGACTTATGAAAAGAACAAATGATTAGACAATAATAATACATTTAAACAAAAATTATTTAATAATGATAATGCTACGTCATTTTTTAAAATACATAAATAAACCATTCTATTATTTGACGAGGTAAAAATAATGTATATGAAGCTTATTATAATAAGGTCCACATTTACAGGTTATAAATAAAATAATTTTTCACCAATGTATCATGTATGAATATACCGAAAAAAATTGTTATTTACAATGTAGAATAAGCAAAACTTTGAAATATTCATCCAGACTCAGTAACATGTATACATATAAGTATAAATAACTATATTAAAAAATCTATTAATTCTTCATTTTGAAATAAGTTATTTAATTTAGAGTTAATGTTATATAATTGATGAAGGGATATTTTAAAAGGCAAAAATATATATAAGCTTTCTTTCGCATGACCATCTAGCATTACAGTCATCTAGAGAATTTTATTGCTCTCCCAAGGGCTATTAAAGGTGAACTGAAAACCAGAAAGGATCTGGTGCTTTATGTTAACTGCTCTGTAAATAACTTCAATGTGTTGGATGACACATTAGACAAAAATATTCTCATATTTTCATTTAAGCTTCTCATACTTCTTCCATTCATAAAATGATAATTTGCATAATCAGTGCACAAGGCTACATCTTCAACTCTATTGATGGACTTACTGGTCTGTTGTCAGCATTCACCGTTCACACACTGGTGGCAGGCTGTAGAATGGAATGCTCCCCTGTTGCAACTAAATGTGACGAAGCCTCAGACCTGACTGCGCCTTCAACCCTTCTAAAAAATAAGATTAATTTGTTCTACTTCTTGCTTCTGACATGTTTTCCTGTTAGAGTATGGGCTGATATTGCATTGCCACAAATATCTACACTGACATAATAAGGACAATTTTGACTGTTGTTTGAGCGTCCTTGTTAGGGCATCCTGTCGGGGCCGGTAAAGGACAAAAGTTTTCACATAAAGTGGTAAAGTTTATGGTAAACTGGAACACAGCCTGATGTCCAAATCCCCTTTGTTCATTAAACGGTTCGGTTATATTTAGTCACTTTATTATTAAATCAGGTGTGTTTCAACATCTGCAATACAGTAGCTCTTGTTTGGGATCAGACAACACCGGCTAACCTTTGCTACTCACATGCAGTAATGAGTCTTGGGCACCCATGACAGTATCGTTGATAACCAGTTCTCCCTCTTTAGACCTCGTTGGTAGGTACAAAACACAGCACACTGGGAACACCCAACCAGATCTTCAGTTCTAGAAGTGATCCGACCTCGCTGTCTAGCCATCACAATTTGATCCTTGTCAAAGTTGCGCAGATACTTGCATGCTTGTCAACATTTCTACTAACTACCAACACATCGTCTTCAGGAACATAATGGTCACTGCTGTTACGTATGTCCCATTTACTACTAGATGCCATGTGATTCTGACATCACCTCCCCAGTGGTTGCAATCTTATGGATGTCAAGTAAAAATGGTTAATAAGCAGCATTGAACAGGTTTGTTTGTTGCTTACTTGCCGTTAATGACTTTGACTGACAGCAGAACAAAGACTTCTTAAAGTGGTTGAGCCTGCAGTGTGGAACTCTGACGCCAATGCCTGAGGGGACGCGCTGGTAGTCCAAAGGAAGGACTTGGGTGGAGAAATTATTTTTTGCACCTAACGCCCAGCTATCCAAACACAGACATTAATCTAGGCTGAAGGACAGGTATGCTGCCCTAAAATGGCCATTCCTCTGAGTTCTTAACCTCTGTTGTATCAGCAAGAACATTTGACAGCATCGGGAGAAAAAACACCTGCTACATGGTTATTGCTGGCTATTATATATATATATATGTATATATATATATATGTAACGAAGATGCAGGCTTGCGGGAATAGTGCAGGTGTATAAGTGCAAAAATTGGTACAAGGCTCAAGTCTCCGGCTTATTTCTTTGTTGTTGGTATCCCTAACATATATTGTTTGATCTTCTAACCCCGGCCCCTTTGATTCCCTCACGGGAGAGGTTAGTACTTCCTTGTTTAAGTTTGAGTTATCATACAATGACATCTTTTATTTCTGTTGGCTGTATGTGTATTTTATGGAGTACCAAAAATGACATAAGGATGAATAAATAAATACCAGCAGAAATGAACAAATTACTAAAAACATTTGGAAATAAATAAATAATTAAACACACCATAATATATAATTCTACATTTATTTAATCAATTTTTTCAGTATTTCTTCATTTATTTATTTCTACATGCACCAATTTAATTGTTGTTTTTTTTGTGTGTTTCTACATTCTTTTATTTTATTATTTCTGTATTTCTACATTTATTAATATATTTTTTGTGTATTTATTTGTCCGTATGGTAAAGAAGGATGCGGACCTCACCTCAGAGAAAAGCAGGATTGGTTTGTTTGGCGAACCAGACAGAAGCTGTCGAGTCGGGTCAAATCTACTTGGCCAATCCTTATGGGTTGAATCCAAGGCAACTGGATTTCTGTTTGGCTTGAAGACGTTTCCAAGCCATACACAGGTCCAGGTGCTTTGGTCAACCCGCATGGATTACCATGACCTGGAATGAAAATGTACACATGGCCAATGTTCACCTCTTCTGTCTGTATGCGCAGGGGAAGTTGATGGGAAACTTCGGAAGGCTGTCTAACATGGTCACAAGGTCGATGTCCACGACCATATCAGCACCGAGCTGGAATAACCCATTAATTTCTCTTTCCCGGAAGAAATAGAAGATAATCATTTGGTGCGTTGCTTTCAAAATCATTTGAAAATTATCTGAAGTTACTAGCAATTGCATTTAAAGGACGTGTCATTACTTTGACAGAATTAATTGAAAGGAGTTTTGACAACTTTGCAATGTTTCTGGCAGATGCTGAAACTCAGTGTTAGCAATGCCTGATCGATATAGGAATGTAGAAATTAATTAATTAATAAATACATAAATAAGTAAATAACTGAAGGATTAAATAAATGCCGAAATGAAAAAAAAACAATGAAATCAATAACATAAATGAATGCATACAGAAATGAATGAATTAATGAATAATTGTATAAATAAATCAAAAAATTTAAAAATGAATAAGTAAATAAATCTAAAATAATTTAATGAAGCCACAATGACATGATGTAATAATTTATTTATCTATTTCAACATTTATGTATTTATTTATTTATTCCTGCATTTAATTAATTATTTATGTATTTATCCTCGTGTCATTTTTGGTCCTCCATGGTATTTTTGTCATGGAACACGTAATGTTTTTAATTTCTTATGTTCAGACACATTTTTGAGCCAAGACATTGTACAGCGATTTCGTTCTGAGGCTTATTAACACACATCGCAGAATTCCACTGGTTAAACATGCACATTTACTCCAGCACCAGAATTACCAATATCATAATTGGCTTTAATAGATGGGTGATTAAAAAAATTCTTATAATAAAAACCTGAGCCATATTAAACCAGCAAAACTTTTTCCCATTTATAACATCTTGCACATTAATAAATAATATGCAAATCTCTTTTTTTATCGTGTCTCCAGCCTTTTTGCATTAGTCCTTTTTATATTTTGTGGTGTTAAATTTTTTTTATAATTATTAGAATTATTCAATTATTGAGACAGATGACTTCTCTTCTAATGTCTTGATTTGTGTGCTTTTATGTGTTTTTTATTAACAGTTCAATAAAGTTTTTTGTTTTAATAGTTTCTTATTCAAATGATCAGTTTTGGAAATTCAAGAGCAAAGTGATTGGTGTTCTGCATGCCTGGAAACACCAAACACTAAAAAGACAGCAATGAGTCACTGCAACAACACTGCGAACAAAGACAAATATGAGCAATAGGCTAGATCTGCCAGCGCAAAAGTGGAAAAACACACAGAGGGTACGGCCTCTTTACCCAAAACAATGTTTCAGCTTCCTTGAGCTTGCTTAAGGAAAGAAATGTAAAGTGAAGATGATGTTTGAGTACTTCCATTCATCTGTAAACGCTCATTCTGTCCAGACTTTGGGAAACCTCCCATTGTAGTAGTCTATTTAAGCCGGGCTCCCTCCTCCCCTGCAGATGGAACGAAGAATGCGCACAGAGCAAATGGGGACGCAGCGAGGTCCAGGCAACCCAATGCAAACTTATTTCAAACATGTCACTGACTGGTAATTGAATAGAAATACACCTGAATCTTTACTTCTAAACTTTGTGTCCGAGTTAACTATTTTCTTATATTACACCTTTCATACATGCTCAGTCTCAATTACTTGCTTTACAGTCTGGAGCATCAATTATTAGCTGCATCCGTTCATATAGCATCATCCACCCAATGACTGTATCGTACCGCATCCTTAGCCTATCACTATCAACTGCTGTCTCTAAATATGACTCTCTGTATTCCTTCTTTCATGCTGCTGGTTGACGCAACCTTCCACCTCCCCATCTCCACCAACTCCTTGCAGATTGATCAGCATCATCATTCACCAACCTCGAAAGCATAATCAGCCGCCACCACCAACAGCATCCAGATTCCGAAGAGGGGATATTCCATGCTGCTGCTCGGGGCAGAGACCCTTTCATCTCAATCTCCCTGAAGAGTCTCAGCGCCAAAGACTCTCTGATTGACTAATTACCATGCATCATCTGTTGTAGTAAATCATTCATCTTTTCTTGATTCTCTGTCCTCTCTGATTGAAATACACACACATAGTCTTTCACACTTCAGCTAAATGAGTCCCCAGTTCACCTATACAGCATGTTTTTGGACTGTTGGAGGAAACCGGAGTATCGGAAGGAAACTCAGAGCTATTGTTCAAGGAAGAAGAATTTAGACTGAACGGCAGTGTGCACATGGTACAGGTAGGCAGAAATCAATTACCATCCATATATATCTTTAAAAAAAAGACTTTTAATGAATGTCATCGGTTGTTAATCATATTAACAAGATTTGATTGAAAGTTTTTTAAGTAAGTTTCTTAGTCAGGAGTAGCTTTTTTTTTCTCAGACTTACAATGCAGACTGCCAAAATGAACAAATGAAAATGTGACACGCTTTCTTAATCAAAAAGGATTTGCCTATAATACCAGACATATCATTAATTTTGTAACAGAGTGATGACAAGAGTTGACAAACGAGTGTGGCAAAGACTGGAATCTTCCATCATCAAGATGTAAATCCTAGCCATGAGCCGCTGGATGTTGGAATCCTCCTGGAGAAGTAAGAGATTCAATTTTTGCAGTGCCAACATGATGAGTTTCCGTCTATTTTCTAAACCTGTGCTACCCCCATGGGCTCAATTGCACCTGTCGCTTAAACGAAATAATACCACAACAAAAGGTAAAGACTGAATTTATTCTCTCGCGAGGAAAAAGACTAAAATTACTCAAAGACGGGCGATCAGTTAAAAACCCTGTTCAGTAAAAAAAATACTTGACTCGACTCTTGACTGTTCGTTTTTCTGACAACGTTGGGTTAAAAAATATCCCTAACTCTGATATAATATACTCTTAAATTTTATATATTTTATTTTCTAAAGAAGTTAATGCATTTTTAGACAAGCTTTTTTATTCTATACAAGCGTTTTATTCTTTTATTTTTGTATTTACATGCAACATCCATCTCTGTCAAGCTCTGCCCTATTATGAGAAACACACTTTTTATGAAAACATCACCCATTATTTTGTATTTTGATTCTGCTTCTGATGAAACTGTTAGCTGTAAAAAATAAAATAAAATAAAATAAATTGTTTTTACACTTTCACAAATTGTTGAAATATTGAATTGCATGAGTTTCTAAAAAAAGGAATTAAGAATAGTTTTAGTTTTTATATTTGTGTGGCTTGCAAGCGTTTGCCGCAAAACATTATCTATTTTGGGAAATACAGTTTTATTGCCACATCTACTGTTTGTCTTGTTCTTATGTCCAGCCTTGATGCAAACTGTATTAAAACTTAAATTTTTTTTTACTGTACTGTTTACTATTTTTAATGTTTGCGATCAACAGGTATCTTTGGATTGATTGAATTAAATCATGGAATGTATAGCCACATTATTTAATGGGTTTTCTCTCATCTCTAACCAATTATGTTGGGACAACTTAATTATCTGATTTAGATAATTGATTAGACCAACCCTATTGCATAAAGTTGTATCTATTCCAAGTACATAGAGGGAATCTACCCTGATAAATTAATTTGGGCCAAATCCAAGTTCATTTCAATTAGACCAACGTAGTTGCTCAATACTGAAAGAAACCCATTTAATCGGGTGGGAAAGAATTACCATGATTTTTAAAGTCCATTCAACAATGTAATGCAATGCAAACAAACCTAATGGAAACATAAAATGAGACATGTTTTAACATTGCTGAAAACAAAGTGCATGAATGGCAATAAGTAAATACTTAAAAACCATAAAAACAAGTTAAAATAAAATAAACAATTAAAAAACTCAAAGCAATTATGAACAGTGACAGATGGAATCAATAAAATTAGCAACAAAAATCCTGTCCTGTCACCTGCCTTTATGGCACCTCATTTACATCCTGGAATAACTATAGTGATGCTGCATCTATGTCATTTAGGGTGTTATAATGTCAAATAGTCCCATGTTTCAGATATTTAAGACGTGACATGACACTTTACCTGCTGGAAGAGGAGACATGAACATGTTGTTTCCATCCTCTACTGAAACGGCTGGTGAACAGAACACTCTGTATCACTGTAACGGCGTCTTAACGGCGTCTTAACGGACATTCCTAACAAATGGATCAGACAGCTGCAGCTGATTCAGAACGCTGGTGCTAGAGTCCTCACTAAGACCAAGAAAGGTGATCATATCAGTCCAGTTATGAGGTCTTAACACTGGCTTCCTACCTCTCGGAGAATTAATTTCAAAATCTTGCTGCCGGTTTACAAAGCACTAAAAGGTTTAGGATCAAAATACATTTCTGATCTACTCTTTTTTTATAAATCCAGACCTCTCAGGTTATCTGGACCAGGTCGGCTTTGTGTACCCAGAGTCAGAACCAAACAAGGGGAAACAGTGTTCAGTTTTTGTGCACCAAATATTTGGAACAAGCTCTCCTGAAAACTGCAAGCCCGCACCAAATCCTTGCTCATTTAAAACGTTAATTAACTGTAATAATGTAGATGTTGTGCTTTCAGTGTTTCATAGCTTTGCTCTACCTTTTATAATAGTGAGACTGATGGGCTCTAGTTGTGTATAAAGTAATTGCACTGATCCTCACTTTGAGGCCGGGCAAAGTCGAATCTCAAACACTAGATCTGGTGCAGCTTTGAAGGTGGTGCATTTACATAGATGACTGTTTTGTACTAATGTGCACCAAAATATTTTTTCAAAACTAATTATCAGTGTCAATCAGATTTTGTTCCTCTCCTGTGATTCTTAAAATGGTAAGTCTTTAAATTAAAAGCAGGCTTGGGAATAAAAGCTATACAAACGGCAAAAAATCCATATCTGGACTAATGTCTTGTTAGCGCAACAAACTTGAAGGTGTTTTTAATGTGAGAGGATGACCTTTGGAAAGACTGGGTAATTACTCTGACTATTGTTCTGCTTAAACAAAACTTGTTTCTCAAGTTCTACTCATGTAGGATTCTTCTGAGGTTATTACGAACAAGGTTTTGTTTCCTTTTCAATAGCAATGTAATCAAATGCCAAATACCAAACCGAGCAGCTCTCAATCAAAGAAAATCTAAATAAACCATGAGAACTCATTACTCCTTAACAAAGAGCTATGGGCCATATAAAATAAATCACATCAAATACATGGCTCTCACTTCTGAGATCCTCTCTGAAATGCTGTTCTGTGATACATATATCATATTGGGCTTTTATGATTATCTCTCCCTCAATTGAAAACAAATAATAATAATAATAATAATAATAATAATACATTTAATGTATAATGCACTTTACATTTGGATCGAATAAGATCCTTTTTTATATGCAGTGTATGTCAAAGTTTGAACTTAAGAGAAAGCAACAATAATAAATACATGTACTTGTTTAAATAATAAAAAAAATAATCTCAACATCAGCACATGGTTCCCCAAATTTGAAATAAATTAGAAATTGCAATAAGAGCAGTGGTTGAATGCTGTTACCTTCAGACTGGTCGGAATGGACCATCCTCTTCTTCCTCATTGACCTGTAAAAGCGTGAGTTCCTGCGGATTGGCTCCCTGCTGAAACTAACAAGGGAGTCATCTTCGTCCTCGACCTCCTCATGGTTGGGTACAACAACAGCCGGTAGATGCTTCCTTGGACTTTCCTGTGGCTTCTGCCCCCACTTGCTTCTGAACAGGGCAACCACAGACATACTAAATGATTCCTATTCCTTAAAAAAAAGCAAGGAACGGAGTTCTGACTGGAAGAAATGATTCAGTTTAGCCTGAATCCAGGAGCAGATCCATGCTGAGAAGTGAAGTGTTCTTGTGACAAATATATCCCGAGAATATGTCCAGCAGAAGGAACAGCAGGAGGAGCAGAGCAGTGGTTAGTGGGGTTGCTCTGCTCTCTGTGAGAAGGGCTGCTACACAGGCAGCCTGGAACGGAGGAAGTCGTGTCACTGATTTCTGCCTAAGCTGTAATTATTGCATTTATGACTCTCTCTCCTGCTCTTTGTCCCTCCTCTCCATGGCTCCCTCCCTCTGTCCCTCTCTCGACACCACCCTATTACGTGCTGACATTCCAGAACTCAACCTGGGCTTACCAGCCTCCCCGTCTCACTGCTCAATAACTTTCCCTGTGGTGGAACCTGAAAAGCCACAAACTGACTACACTCTGCATTCACTTCTGTCTGCCTTGTCAATATCTCTCCACAAATCCATGCTCTCGACTCTCTCGTTCAGCCAGAGATTGGATTATTCAGATTACAGTAGAGAACTACAGAAATCCGTACAGTTTCTTTGTTATAACCTCGTGTAAGACTTGTGCATGAGAGCAGTGGGTGTTATGTCTCTTATCCGCACTGAGCCAGGTCCCAATTGAGAGGTTATATCTCTATCAGCTGACAAGCAGAGTTTAAAGTTCACTTTCTCTTTTTCCAACACAGCAATAAGCTTCCCTTCACTGCTTTTCAACCAGAGAGAATTCTGAAATGAAAAGAAGAACACAGCGTTCCAAGAAACTGTCAGAATTCCTCTGCATTGTTGGCAGAATTTCTGTCCAAGTAGGGTTAGGGTGACACTAAAAAAACAATAGTTTTTCATTGTTTTCTTGGGTTGGCCTTAAATACGTGATGAATTAGTCACATCTTATGTGTGTAAAATGTAGTTTTGTTACAGTCCTGGTATTATTATATATTATATTACTGGTTATGGAAATATAAGTGTAACCTGTTGCTTCCTCTTGTTAATTCTTCTTATATGTGTCTCCCACTAATGCAATGAAGTGGTGAACAGTAACTCAGTGCATTTACTCAAGTTTTGTGTTTCAGTATAAATTTGAGGTAAGTGACTTGATTATGGTGATTTATTCCTGCAATGTACTGCCACTCCACTACATCTCAGGATGAATGATTGTTCTTTCTGCACCACTGCATATGTCTGACAACTATAGCTATTAATAACCTCTTCTGATTATCATTTTTTATATGCTTCCTGTCCAGTTTACTTGTTTACTTATTTGGCGCCCCATGACTGTCCCTGAAGTATCTCTCTGTGAGGAGTTTGTAAGTTCCTTCCGAGCGGTTGCTTGTCTCTGTCTGTCGGCCCTTGCCCTACGTCAGCCCCCCTGCAACACTGAACAGGATAAGCAGTAACAGAAAATGAAGGATTGCGTGTCTTTTTCTGAATCTGTATATCACAAAGCTGCAAACAGGGTGATGTTATGAAAAGTAGACTTTCTTTACACAAAAGCAGCTCTCACTGCAGAGCAATGAGATAAATAGGCTATGATGGTCTCTGAGAAGATTTCTCTCAGCAGCAAAGTTAGGTTACCTCAACCTTTAACATCTGTAAACATACAGAGAACCATAGCCCCTCTCATCATGCAGCAGTTTTATGAACTCAAAAACACTGAAAGACCATTTTAATATACGGTGAATTATTTGACTTTGATACTTTAAGCACATTTTGCTGATATTACAAGTGGTTTTGAATGCATATTTTTTACTTAGCATTTTAACACCGTGGTATTAGTTCTTTCCCTCGAGTAAAGGAACTTGCCAATGGTATTTAAAATATGTCCAAAACCATGTGTTTAAATGTTATTCTTAATGTGTAATCGTCCTTGGTGTCTGCGAGCTGCTCTTGTGCAGCCGTGCGGAGTCTTTCTCTTAGATTTTTGATTATTGTTCATTAGTTCTCGTTGGTCCTTACTGGCATGTGATGGATCATTTGTTACCAGGTGTCTTTTAAGTTTCCTCGGAACCAATTGACAATTTCATACTGCATACCAGACACACAGGGAGAGGGCCATGATGTATTAAACCATACGACTAGTAGCTGTCATCCTCTCTTTGTCTTGCTGCTGGCCTCTAATACTCTCACTGCTAATCTTCCACTGGATGATGAAGCTTATGGCTCAAATTGAATTCAAAGTTAACCGATTCCTGTTCAAACAGCAGTTGCAATTCTGCCCTCTTGTGCACATCAATGATAGATAATGATCTGCACTTCCAAGATGACTTGTGTAAGTTTTGCTTTTTTGGGGACTTTTGATGAATCTTATGATGTGAGCAACATCAAAATATATTTTTTGACGGGACCCCTGATGAAGCCAGATAGTACCCCCATTCACTAAAGCTGCGCTAGGGCATCCTTCCACAGAACCACATGTGGTAAAATATCCAACAGGGGGAATAACAATGGTAAAATAGCTCTCTGGGATGCCATTATAGCTGACAAAATGTGGTTAATACCCTAATATCTACTGTTAAAATGGAGAAAACATGATGAACTGCCCTCGAAGAGGCCCTTCTGCTAAAAAAATGCAAAAACAAGGTCCTCTCACTGGTTAAATAATTAATGTTTCTATTGGTAATTTTACTATCTGAGGTGTGTAGCAACAATTTGTAGACCAGGATCACCCAATGAGAACTGTAGCGCCGACATAGCTGTCTAACATCACAATGTGGTACTTGTTGAATTTGTTCAGATTCTTTGACCATTTTTCCTGCTGCCTAATATATCCCAGCCACTGACTCATGGTAACGAGATAATGCGTTACGTGTTATTCTGACTTCACCTGTCGGTGTTTATAATTCTATGGATGATGAGCGTATATAGACAACCGCTTGTTAGTAGAGTCAATTAATATTTGGAATGTTTGGTATGAAAAAGTTAATCTCATCGGCTTTCTGTTTCAGCACCCTGATGTACATTCACTTCAGATAAAATGTAAATGCTTTACATTCCTGATCACATCAAATACAGTATATGGCAGGGACACAAAAAATGTTATCACTTCACTTTTACTTACTTCAAAAAGCTAGTCATATGGAAAAAGGAACAGGTTGGTTTTGGACCATCCTTTGGGAGCTGAGCGGAGCTGCATTCTTTAAATTCCCGGGGGCATTTGTGCAGAGTTTACACAGATTTCTGTGCAGCCTGGCGGCTTTTCTAAATCCAGTAGTTTTGTATGTGGAATTGGAATCTCAGGGTCCTCATCATGTGTGCGCGGAGAAGCAACTAATATAATACTGTCTCTTGGAAGTAAAGAGGTTAAACGCCTAAAATGGATGTAGCTTCTCCCCTCTGCAGTGTCAAAATTTCCCTGATCTAATTTTTTTCACCATCAAAGCTCCATTTTGATTTTGTGACACATGAACTTGAAAGGAATGAATGTAAATAAACACATGTTAATATGCTGTCAGTTAAATGGTAAACGGATTGTAGCTATGAGATTCACTCATTCACAAAAATTCTGCCACCTGTGGCAAAGACTACCATTCAGGGTGGTACCTGAAAATGTTGAAATTCAGTATTTTTCCCTACGGAAATTTAAAATGTAAGCTGCAGGGCCAGTGCATAAGTCATACTTTCCGTATTTTAAACCCTTAAAAAACACTTTTTCAGGAAAAAAGAAATAAAAAGAAAAGAAAAATCGATTATTTCTTGTAATCAACACAATATGGGAAATGTCAATGATTGGTAATAACACTGATTTAGATGTATTTTAAGATTTTCAGTTTAGTTTTCACTTTCACCATCTTAGACGACATGAAATGTCTCCTTCCAGAAACGGCAGCAAAACAATGTATTTAACATTATTTTACTGACTTAATAATTTTAATTTTGGACAACTGACAAACAACAAATTTGAAACCAAGATTCCTGTGTAGAAAGTGAAAAACATAAAAAGCCTGATTTCTCCCTCTGATATCAGTGCAGGAAGAAACTTTATTACTTTGACATTTGATCCAAATGTAAAGTGCTTTATAAATTGAATGTATTATCATTATGATTAACTTGCAGTTTTAATGGAGGTCAATGGGGATATTTATGTGCCTAACATGCTATGAGGAACTCCTTTTTTTTTGGGGGGGGGGGGGTTTACACAGTGAATTCTTTACATATTACAAGATCTGAGGTAGAAATCACTCCCAAATACACAACCTTTCCAAAAATGATGCCAAGTACATTATCACAGCAAAAACACAATAAATAAAAATAAAAACCAAAAAGGAAAGTGGTCCCGTGAGCTAAAGCACCGCCTGGCTCTCCTTCCTCATTCACATTAATAATAATAAAAGTGACTGATGAGCTGATGAAGTTTCAGGCCTTGTTCAAAGGATCTGAAGTTTATGTTGCAAGTGCATTCAGAACGTGTCAAACCACCAATCCTGTTCATCTTAAACTGGGTCTCTGTCATGAGAAAAGTCTGTTCAAGCTCTCCTAAAAATGCACATGCTCTGGTGGACATTTCTCCACAGGCTAATTTACAAAACAAGAGCTCAACATTCGAAGGTTGACTTGAAGACAGGCCATTTTTCTCAGCTTCGTGCTTTCAACTCAAAGCACTTCACTCACCTGTTCACTAAAAGCCCCCTTCCTCGCCCTCCTCTGCCAGCAGCCTCCACAGCCATACATTTACAAAGGATGGTTTGAAATATCTGAACAAAAAATAAAATAATGTAAATTCCTGCTTAAAAAAGAATAATTCAAAATGATAAATGAAAACCATGTTACCGACAGTAAAATCAGAACATTTCGCACTCAATGATGTTGATTAATAATTTTATATATGTAGTAAAATTAAGTAGAGAGAGTATTCCATTATCTGTATCTACATGTTTGACTGGAACAGGTGGTGCTTAACTCTCAAATCAGCACCGAGTGAAAAGCAATAGAAAAATGAACCCTTTGTGTTTTTTAAATTTTTATTTCTGAGCATGTTTTTAGACTATATAGAAAAATATACTCATGAATTTGTTTCAGAGTATATATGAAATTTACACAATGACAGTCTTGAATTATCTTTTTAAGTTTTTTTTAAGTGATCAAATTTTTATTTTTATTTTCCAAAGTTAATATAACATCTTCTTGAATGAAGAGTAAGAAGAACATTAACCTGCCAACCCAAACCCTGTGATTACACTTACATGTGCTACCAATAAAGAGGTCGATCTTGTTGGAAATGTTCTGCTGGTACGGTCAAAAATAAAACGGTGACTTATATAGGTCATACATCACAGACTCACCTTCAAATTCAAAGATATACATGTTTCCATATCTACCGTATAAATATCACAAACACGCCTCTGGAAACGGAGAAGCTCCAATCAATATAACGTGCAGCACTTAAAGGGAATAATCATTTTAGGATGTCTAATGTAATGTATTAATGTATCCTCTATTGATCACACACAGCCATACACAGCACAACATAATGAAATTATTACTCTCTGCATTCGACCCATTCCTGAGGGAGCAGTAGGCAGCCCCCTTTGAAGCGCTATGGTTTTGTGGTCTTGCTAAAGGACCCTACGACCTGTAGAACCCGTTTCCTCCTAATACGGAGACAGCAGCCTTACCCACTGAGCTACAGCCACCCCTGCAGCCGATCTTTCAGTGAGTCGGCTGCAGAGCGCCAGTTGTGCAGATTAGTTTCACTAGATCCATTTATTTGAGCAGTTGATACTAAAGAGAAACTAGTACAAAAAAAACACTCAGAAAGCGCAAACCTGTGCCAAGAGCCAAAACCTACCTCTGAATCTAATTTGTTTCTTCCTCTCTCATTCTCTTCATATGTTCATTATGTTGTTTTATTCTCTGCTACACACTCCTAGACTTTGAGCAGGATATTATTTTACCCAAAGGTTCAGGAAAAATTCATGAAGATTTCTCCATTGATATCTGATCACTTGCCAGACTTAGATCTACCGACAATTACAACATTCCTCGGTATCTCAGTAGTCTCTCAAATACTCTGTCCAGGTTGTCTGCTGCGCCTCCCACTCCAGCGTCTCTGTTCAGCTCACTGAGCCCAAGCTCCATTCCCAAAGAATATCAAAGGAATCAAAGGAACGAAGGCAACAATAATGGACTGAACCCCCAGTTCTGCCCCAAAAGGATTATCAAAGGACAAAGGCATTAATAATGGACAGTTTCAATGGAGCACCTTGCCTTATTATGACATCACCACTTCAAAAGGCTTATTTTATTCTATTTTATTTTAAATTCTTCGAAACACGTAATGTCCCCAGTATTTTATCATCTCTGGTGTAGGATATGCAAATCTCTGCATCGGTTTCTGTAATCCTGCTAACAGACAGATAGACAGACAAACAAACTGGTGAGGGAGTGAGGGAGCTTCATTCAAGAACCGCACAGTAACAGTCACTGTCACTGAGGACAAATCATAGAGGTGAGAAGTAATTTCAGACCAGATGCAGGACACTGTTGGACAGTCCCACCTCATGTCATAAACGTTCCAGGAGTCTTCAAATTGCATAGCCTACATAAGTTATCTTTTATCATTTTTCATACGGTAAAGCTTGCGTGGTGTTGAATACGTATGTCAATTTAAAATGAATCTGTTGGTGATCAGGATTTCGAGAGGCCTTTTATGTTTCACAACACATCTTTCCAATCAGAATCAGGGCTTAAATGTGGGTAATCTCATTGAAAGCCTTTCAAAGAATTTATATAGTGTAAACACAAAACCCCTGGTTTACCATGTGTGGTAAATAGTAGAGGAGCCAATTGCACTTTGAGATTTGATCCAAATGTAAAGTGCATTATAAATTAAATGTATTATTATTATTATTAATTGCGATCTTCTTGGTACATCACCGATAACCAATTTTCGTCCGACGGGCCGATACCGATTTTTGCCAATTCCGATTTGTTTTCATTTGAAGTTTTAAAATCATTATGAGTAAAATATTTCAAGTGCTCTCATTTTGAACGATAAAAGTGGAAGAAGTAACAAGGCAGGTGGGCCAAGTCTAATGTGTTTGTATTCTGACCTGTTGAAATGAATGTACCCTCCGTCCTCCCCGCCATGCGTTCCTTTAACCAATTGTATGACATCTCCAATTGAAAATATAACTTTGTACGCAGAGTTCAGTCCATTATTACTTTTTGTGTTGGCTTTGGAGCTCCTGGCTGGCTCTGTGCTGTCGCTAGCTTTAGCGCTCTGCTAACGGTGGCTTCATGGCTTTGTTCTTAAGGGCTTATTTCGTCCCTACAGGTGTTACAAATTAAGAGCTTTTTGTTTTCCCGTTTACTTGTGAGACGTTTACAACATGGTAGTTCATGCTTGGTGTGGGTGTACGGCTCATGCGTGTAATCGGCACCAAATCGGACTAAAGGGAGGATGCTCGACCGATTGGTGATTTCATCAATCTAGGCCTCCCAACGTCAATCGATCGGCCAGAGTTTGCATGTTTGTTTGAATGTCGGTTTGTTGGTTTTTGAGCAGGATTATGGAAAAACTACAGGACACATTTGCAACAAGGTTTACCCAGAGGTACATTTTGGTGATGTTGCGTGTTTCGCAACATTTAAAATGAAATAATAAGCTGTTTGGAGTAGTGATGTCACGACGTGGCTATTACTGCCTATGATCCTTTGATCGTTATTGGGGGTGGAGCTTCGGGCACATTTTGAACAGATCCTTTGATAATCACCTGGGGCAGTGTGTCCCGAGCTCCACCCCCAAGTGCAAGTGGAATGTGCAAGAAACATCCGGCTACAGAGTATTTTTGAGATACTCAGAAAGTTCGTAGGAGTTGTCGGTAGATTTAGAGGCTGGCAATAACTCAGACATTAATAGAGAAATCTTCATACATTTTTTCTAAACCATGGGCACTGTTGTGCCTTTGTGGAGGTTTGCACTCGCTGAGGGATTTTTCTGGTTGTGACCAGATGGAAAGATTTAGAAAATGGGTGGCTATTTCCATGAAATTCACACGAGTCACAATTTTAATACAGACACAGCAGTAAGCGTTTATTATGGTTTGACCTCTTGTTCTTAAGAACACCCAGAGTATAATCTCTCTAAAATGCCACGGTTGCCTCCACCATGGCTTCTACTTCTTCTTCTTTCGGCTGTTCCCTTTAGGGGTCGCCACAGCAGATCATCCGTTTCCATCTTGCCCACTCTACTGCTTCTTCCTCTGTCACACCAACCAACTTCATCCCTCTACCAATATATCCACTAGCCCTACTCCTCACAGGTCCACACCATCTCTATCTGTGGTTATGTGTGCATAAACACAGCAACATTGAAAACAATACAGAACTATCTTTTTTGTACGCAGGTACATGGTGTTATTCTGTGGTTTTGATTTTGAAATTACACCGCCATCTACTGGTTTGTCGTGGCTACTACATCGCCCCCATTTCTGTGGATTGTTGTGCTTAGATCATTTTAAAAGCGCTTTTATATAAAAGGGAAAACCTGTTATTAAACTAGCGTTTAGGAAATTGGGCCAAATTATGTGGAATGTGTTACTGTGTGTATTAAAAAGAAAGAGCTCAGGAACTCCCAATATCCATAATTCTTTTTGCCTAAATGCTTTAAGACCATTCTCAACAAAATACTATTATTATAAAAGCCTTTTATGGTAAACCACCATATTAGTGGACTTTTAAGACCATTAACACGGTTTTGAGTAAAGGTTAGGACCAAGGTAGTTGTTCAATTATGGTGTAAAACACCAACAGATTTGATTAATATTTTTTTTTTTTGTACAGAATGATTTCTATATAGTTGCATCATCAAGTTGCATCAGCTTCATTGAGTAGGCTGTGTAAACAGGGCTTTGGTCCAGTTTTTGTGCTACATCTCAACACTAATGTCTTTTTTCCCCCTTATTACTAAAAGCTCATTTCAGCTAAAAACAATTATTTAAGTTGTGTCCAATGTTGGCGTTTGTATTTTGGTATAACAACTTAAAATGATATCAGGAAATCTGTTCTGAACAGATTTCAATCCTCTCTAATGTTTTAATTACATAAATAATTTAAGGCAATCGGTTACTTTTAACAGTTTGAGTTGAACTACCTCAAAAAGTTTGCAGTATTTTTTTTCCTTGCATATATGTGCTTTGTGGGTGTATAGTTGTTTTAAACAATAGCCTTTAACAAGCATCTGTCTGGTAAGTAACAAAAAAAATTCAGTAGTTGATGCAACTGATATCTATGACCAGCAAGGGACACACTATCACTAATAATGGATCCAGTAATCACCTGGGACATGTAGACCATATCACCTACTAGTTTGATGAGATTTACAGCCTCCCTTATACTTTAGGATTAGATCGAGAGATGAGAGTAAATAAGTAATTACTGATCAACTACATTCTCCTGACAGCTGTAATAATAATAATAATAATAATAATAATAATAATCCATACTGTAGCGTCCCACAATAATGAGGGACGCTCATTACATTATTGTAGCGTCCCTCATAACGAGACGTTATCTCTGTTTGTCGGATTTGAATTGTTTAGTCGAACACGGGCTACTGATGGTAGCCAACGCCAACACAACAAAACGGTCCCTATCCCTGGACTAATATACTTCCAACCATCGCATTTAGGCGCCCGCACTCTCAAACACCCAACATACACGCCCACCCGGAAGAACCACATCGTTCCTGACTCTCTCTGCCAATCACAGGCCTAGTGACCGACTCTCTGTCGCCTAGGTAACAATGTGACAGACAGGCTCCTAGCCACTAACTTCTTACATCGGCCTCTGTTGTCAGCTGATGCATTCACTGACATTAACGAACCCACAGTTCTGAACTAATTAAAGTGACATTTCCTTAACTAAAGTCCAACATTGTGCTCTATAGCAGAACAATTAAAATAAAAATATCACTCAGTCCGTTACACTACTATGTCACAAATTTATAAAAATATTACCAATTGCTTTTCATACTGGGTCACGATCTACTTGTGGGTCATAGGGATTTTTACATAGGCTGGCAAATTGAACATTCATAACTAATTCTATTATTATTATTATTATTATTATTATAGACATATCTACAGTACACCTTTATGCCACATGAGGGAGTGTCTTATACCTTGTGTTGTTGTCATCTTTTCTAGTACTCATGGGATCGATACATCGTAAAAACTAATCCCTTTGTTTTTTTAATGCTTGCTCCTTCAATATCCTTTTCTTTTTAGATTGGCTGCCAGATAATTTTGGTCGTTTAAAAAATATACAATAATCCTTCTCCTCAAATAGAAAACCCTTAATTCGAACAGTAACATTCAGTGTCAGCGAGTCAGGATACCATTGGATCGTGAGAGTTGGGGGCGGTAGAGGGCGGGACTGGGGCTGCAAGTAAAGCGTGATTGACAGATTTCTCTGCAAATCATTACCCTTTCAGAATGCATAGCAGTTATTTATTATGGAAGCGCATGAAGTTCAGATCCTGATCTCCTGATAACAAAATCTTTTTTCGTACTTAACAGTTAAGGTTTCTGTATTTTTTAGTCAATTTGGTGAATGCAATATGCTTGCGTAACTCATTACAAGTTAGCCCGCACAAAAAAAAAAAAGAAAAAAGTGGTTGCAATTCCACAGAAGCGCTTGCGTACAATTCGCTTCCCAAGGCAATTACCAATCTGGACACAGCAGCACCAATTGTTTGATATTGTTCTCTAAGGACAACTCAACTACTTAACAGTCCAGAAAGTAATAACAATAACATCAACCATGAACATTTGCGGCAGCAACATAGGCATATACATAACAAATAATACAAACAATATTAGTATTATCTTACGTGTGAGCCTGGAATTTACAGAGTACATCATTTTGACATTTAAAAGCCACCATAGATTCTTGAATAGTTAGCTGAGGGGCAAAACAGGTTGCAGTTCAAAAACTCCCTGTTAGGTGCTACAAAATAAAAAAAATAAAAAAAATTGAATGAATCACAGAAAAGTATTTTTGATCAGTACCAAGTAAAATGCTGTTTTTTTCAGAGTAGTTCTCGTACACTTGAGTTATTTCATTCGATCTTATCCCCCTCTATTGTAACACATTATAATCTCAGACCAAGAATATATCCCTGCACAATACAACGTAATCAGAGGAAAGCTGAGGTAGCAGCGGTGGAGGGTGCTACGTGTCAAGCTGCACACAACCTCTCTCAGCGTCAGAGAGGCTGTGGCTGCCTCTGTGGGGAAGGAGAAAACCAAAACTGGGCACCAGCTGAATGCACTGAGGCAGAAGCATACAGAATGCTATGATTCAGTTACGGTGACACAGTTAGAAACCATGTATTAAAATAGCTTGATCTAATCTCATTTCTACCTGTGGGAACACTGAACTATCTAGAAGGTGAGGACACTAGCTTTTGAAGTTTTGAAAGAAGAATTTCTTCACGTTCTTGCTTCTTAAAAAACTTATTATTTTGCAACTTAAGGTCTCAATTGTTATATTCGCTGCCTCATGATGCACCATTGCATTTTCAATGGGGACAGGTGCGCACTTGGGGAGGCAAGTGAAGAACCAACAGTGTTTCACCCCAGAAGACACACTGTTGTAAAGTGCCAGAATATCGCTTTGTTGCCTGGGTGTAATAAGCAAGGAAGTCACTGATAGAGATGCTTCGTCCGGACAGCAGCATATTGGACGGCTGTAGCCCTGTGGGTAGAGCAGTCGTCTCCCAATTGGAAGATCGGCGGTTCAAGCACCAGCAATCTACATGTCGAAGGGTCCTTGCGCAGGACATCCAGCCCCAGTCTGCTCCCTGAATGCTGCAGATAGCTGCCCACTGCTCCTCGGGGATGGGTTAAATGCAGCGAATCAATTTAGCTACGTTGTACAACTTTTATGATTTTATGTGAAATAAAGAGGCATTTTCTTCTTGAAATGTTCAGCATCAACAGGAGCCTTTCACAGATGTGACAGTTAACTATGGGCACCAAAGCCCACATTCCAGCACTGGTTTCTGAACTCTGTGCTGGTAATAATCTGTACATTACGTTTAGTTTACAGGACCCAAATGCAAACAACAGGTAAAAGGAATATGAACAAAACATTTGTGCAATAAAGACCAGTTAGAATTCCAGAACAGAAATTTATGTATAAACCAGAGGCTAAAATTATACCCATCCAAAACTGAGGTAAACAGATGAAAACAACAAAGTAGCAAATAAAGATCCAAATTACTAAAGTAACAACTAATACTCCACAATTGCAAAGTATCAAATAATAATCCATGAAGGAAAAACAAAATTTACATAATCATGACAACTACATAACCATGACAGGAGGAAATGGAGCAGAAACTAAAGGAGGGAGAGAGTAGTTAAACTCAAGGAAATCGACGGAGCTAAACCTTCAAAATTAACCAGGAAACAATGTTAAACTAACAATAATCAAATACAAAATAACACATATCAATGGAACCATGTCAGTGTATGGTCCATTTCGTCTTTAGCCAACAGAACATTATGCCCGCATCTACAGAAACTATCTGGAATAAGGCCTCATCAGATCCAAGGACACTTTTCTACTTTGTCTCAGTCCCATTCTGATGAGACTTAGTCCAGTGGTTCTCAAACTTTTTACACCGCGTACCAACTCAGAATATATCAGGCCCCCCATTACCACCATTATGCCCCACGTAAAAATACATAAGTAGAAGTGGGTAACTCTATTCAGCTAAACGTAGTTCAAACAGGAGGAAAATATATTCACAGTAAGAATATTATTTATTGTTGACTAGTCACCCACAACCACACAAAGGAGTAGCGCTAGAACTGGCACTTAAACTCTTTCACATGATTATAATGCAAGGGGCAGGCCCTCACACACATACAGTATTAGCAGGTGGGAACATTAACAATAACAACTGTTAGTCCCTGTAAATGCACATTTCAAATTTGATGTAACCTGAGTCATATCTTCTTACTGTTTTTCGCCGTTTGCTTCTGGTTAAAGCTGATGTGATCAAGGATGTCGCTGTGCTCATTGTCTTCCACTGCAGTTTCTATAACGATGCTAACAATATTCTCCTCCTGATCCACACTTTGCTTCCTAAAAGTTCCCGTAGCTTCCTCCGCTCCGTTTAGCTTGTAACGGCTTGGCGCGCGCGCCACAAGCCGACTACGTAGCACGCTGATGGACGTCTGAACAAAAAAAACTACAGGAAGGGCTGAACTAATTTTAAAGCCCATTTAATTCATCTCACGGTAACAATATTTTCATTTCATTCATCTTGTATTATACGTGTTAGCCTTTTCGGGTTCTAGACCATGGTCAGGGAACACGGGGTGTGTTTGTTTATTTACTCCTGGGTTGAAGTTTCTCCTTCGGGACTAACCGCTTTACTCTTGACCAGCGTTAGTAAAACACCACACCGGAGACTCCACGTACTCTTGGAAGCTGTAGTCTTTATTTCAGACCACTGTGCCCTGCTGTACACATACAAAATCACTAAGTTGCTCCAAACTCTTTGCTAACTCTGTCTTTTCCCCTGCTGCACTCTCATTCATGCTTCTGCACCCTTCTCTCTCGTTCTCGCTCGACCATCCCCTAATAAGCACATACAGGCTCTCTTAAAGGGGCCATTCACTCTTGCAACGTACGTGTTTAAACTAATCCTTTTTCATTTAATAAAAGTAGGCAATTTCAGAGATTCCTCAGCATACCACTAGTGGTTCGCTTACCATAGTTTCAGAACCGCTGCTCTAGTCAATGCAAGTCAGCGTTGTTTCTGGATGTTGTTGTTGGAAGGCTTGTGCGTTTTGAAGATTCTGGCCATCCCCAATTTTTTCTTACTTGGGATTTGTTCCTTATGTAAGAATATAATCTAAAGGTTCTCAAAACTTTTAGTTTTGTGTGTTGACTAGCGAGAAGTACGATACAGATCTGTTCCAGTGGATGTAAACCAGCAATCGTAGTTGCTGAACTGTATTTTAAAGTATTTTTTTATTTATGGAAGCTAGATGTAGTCGGGCTAACCTCTACGCACAGCACTGGTTCTGGACCCCACCTTCTCCATGGGGGCTGGACCCTGTACTATTCTGGAGTTGCTTCAGGTGAGTGGCGGAGGGCAGGTGTGCGCATACTCATAGCTCCCAAGCTCTCTGCACATGTATTGGAGTCCAACCCAGTGGATGAAAGGGTTGCTTCCGGACTGTTGTGTGCGCTTATGCGCCAAACAGCAGTTCTGATTACCCACCCTTTCTGGAGTTCTTGGAACGGGCGCTTGAAAGCACCCCAACTGGGGACTCCATTGTTCTACTAGGAGACTTCAATGCACAAGTGAGCAATGACAGCGAGACCTGGAGTGGCGTGATTAGGAGGAATGACTTACCCGAGTGGTGTTCAGTTATTGGACTTCTGGCAGCTACTACCACTACAGTAAATGACGACTGGGTCGGGGCTCAGATTCAGAGTTTCTACTGTATTCTTTAAAAAAAAAAAACTATTGTATACATTTCTCGTATACGGTATCTCGGTTTATGAGTGCCTGACTTTTAGAGTATTTTGATTTACGAGCAAAGATTCTTTAAAAAATATGCCTGTGTTTTACGAACGTTGATTAAATTGACGAGTGTTTTTTTTTGCTAGATTCACGGATTTTTTCTGTTACGAGCGAGTACAGAAACTTGCTTGTTATAAGAGTCATCTGGTTTGGTTCACGAGCACCCTGTTTGAACAAGTCGAAGAGCTTCCTTTTTGTGCCCCAAGACTAGAGCGAAAAACGAATGGATATCAGGTCAGCCTACCTAGCGCTCGCCCTCAGTGAGCATCATACACTAACAGATCGTATCCCTGCGCTCGTGTCCACTTATGTTTGGAAGGAATCGAGTGAGATAAAGTTAAGTGAGCCAGAATCTGCCGGCTTTTATATCATTTATCCTGGCTATTTTCTTGTGAAATTACTTTTGCTCTGTATAAAATAACATGGAAATTATTTTTATATGAATATGTTTGGTATATGGAATGAGATAATGGGATTTCAATTAGTTTGAATGGGGAAATTCGTTTTGGTTTATAAGTATTTTGGTTTGCGAGCAAGGTCTCGGAATGAATTAAGCTCGCAAACGGATGTACTACTGTATTTGTCTTAATGCATCTATAATGTTCATTTTATTTCCTGAACATAACCAACATTCCAACATCTTGATCAGAGCTTTATTAAGAATATTCTATGGACTCATGAGTGGAAAGTTGAGCTGTCTAAAGATATGGGTCTTGTTACCTCTTCATATATACCATTATTCAAGAAAAGATAACTAATGCCTGCGAACATGGTAAGAGTAAGTAAAAAAAAAAGATTACGTGGTGTGAAACACATTGCTGCTCTCCTGTAATCCTTGTGTCCATTGAATGGCCGTATAAATATGGGTTTATCCAAGGGCTCATTGCAATCTTTCGCAGCCACCATTATTTTGTCAAAAACCTTTATTGAAACTACAAACACAATTACAAGAAATCTTACGGGTGTTATACATTCATATATTTCTATTTTCCATTTCTTACTGCATTTCACCGAGGAATAACTGGTTTTCCAAACACTAACAGTTACACAACCATGTTACTCAAAACCTCCATTAAGGTTATGTATTGACTGAACAATGCAGCCCTTTCATGACACACCCTCTCGACAGAAAATCACAACAAGCCAACCTTTTTCACGAACAATCAGAGAAGGAAAACCTTTGGCATCAACCCTGTCAGAGAACTTATTGCCAAGAATGATGGACAGCTACTGTGCATGTCTCTTTCCACAGAAAAACAAACAGTAAAAACACCGAAAGACCTTCCCTTCTTCGTGTTGTATTCACTGACAATCAACAAGAAACCGTTTTAAATTAAAATGCACACATTTCTATCATTAGTTACGGAAGTCTTTGACGCCATGTGAGGCTGGCAGGTGATTGGTTGCTTTGGATTAAGTTGAGGGTAGCTTGAATTTCACTATGGGCTTCTTGAGTCAAATAGTACACGTTCACATTTTAAAATAATACAAAATCTTAAACAGAGGAACTGGATATAAATGACAATGAAAAATAACGCTTAAAAGTTGAGCATTTAAAAACAATTGTGTGCAAACATACACACTTTTACTGTACATACCACACAAACATACATATCACATCACCTTCCTTATACAAGTCTTTATACAATCTCAAAATATATAAATATATATATATAAATATATATATATATATATATAAATATATATATATATATAAATATATATATATATATATAAATATATATATATATATATAAATATATATATATATATATAAATATATATATATATATATAAATATA
>VRLP01005149.1:0-40139 GCA_009660295.1 Lophius piscatorius | reverse complement strand
TAGATAGATAGATAGATAGATAGATAGATAGATAGATAGATAGATAGATAGATAGATAGATAGATAGATAGATAGATAGATAGATAGATAGATAGATAGATAGTCATATTTTCATTCTTCCATTTTCCACCTCTGAGATAAAAGTTTTCCCTTTCAAGTCTGGTGTCTGAAATCAGTGGAGCTTTAAAATCAGTGTCAATTCAAACACTGATGAAACGCTGATGAATTTAAATCCTTTGATTGGGTTACAGACTAATAGACGTGGCAAGAACAATCAAGATGAATCTCTTCTCTCAATCAGAAAGCAGATCCTCATCTCTAAGACTGTAACAATGAATCAGGCCGTCGGTCAGACGGAGTAATTATCAGACCCTGAGCTAGACATCATTCGTCAAGTAGATCACCCATTTATCCAAAGTCAGGTTGACAAACGTCCAGTTTTCATCTGGACTTTCAATAATCGGGAACCCTTTTGCTCCCAAATAAAGATGAGTCAGTCGTCTCACCGAGTCATCCACAAAATAGTAAATTTCTGTTTCACCTCCTGGAAGTTCTGCAGGACCACAGCTCTCTCTCTCTGGGTCAATGTCAGCCACCCACAAGGTCTTGGTGCAGCCCTTCCACAGGCCGTAGTGGGCCGCCTGACAGGTCTGCAAAAGTAATTAAAGGAGGTTCTTCAAAATCAATTTCTAATTATCAGGGTTTAGTTTTAGACGCCAAACAGCTCCTGGTCTCATGCAGAAAACTTTGACATCGATGCCACCATCCTTCAGATGTTTTACAGTGGGTCTGTTGGAGAGAGTTTCAACAACTTTGGTATCATTTGTTGGAACCCAGTGAGACACAGTAAGGACGACTGTTATGACTGATATCAATCAGCTAGGAAAACATTTATAGATCCTGATCTATTAACAAATCAGAGTAAATCTTTTTCACCCTCAGCCGCTGAGCTGCTAACCTCTGGGCGCAAGTCCCATCGTCAACCATTTTTGGAACAGTTCAAAGCAGTCGTTGATACCACAATTAAATTCTTCTTCTTTCATCTTATTCCCTTTAGAAGTTGCTACATCACACTTATCTGTTTCCATCTTGCCCCGTCCTCTGATTCTTTCTCTGTCACATATCCTGGGCTGTCATTCTGATGTGGTCCTTTCACTCCCAAACAACATTAACATCATTAACATTAACATCTTCAGCTCAATCTCATGTCCTTAGGTCAGAGTCACCGTCTCTGAACCAAACAGCACCTTTCCCCTCACTCTTACTGCTGCTTTTCTGTCATATCACATTTAATAACTGAATGTACTATTGTACAAATGTACTATTGTGTATAAACTACTACCCTAACCTTATGTACTATGAACTTAATTTTTAATCCTGAAAAAAATTGCTTTTAATTATTTTTATTTTTGCCTTGTGGATCTACACAGGTTACCAGGTCACCATACCTCCACCTCCTACCTACAGATCACAATGTCATCGATGGACATCTTAGCTCATGGAGAGCCTGACCTCATCTGTCTGCCTCTCCGTCAACATAGCAAACAAGAAGGGGCGCAGACCTGATCCTTTTTGCAGTCCCATCACAATTTTGAACTCATTCCCTCCTACTGAACACATCAACGCTGTCATACTGCTGTCTTAAATATCCTGTACCACTTTTATATACGTCTCTGTCATTCCAGAGTTCCTCGTGCAATCCCACCCTAACATAGGATGGTATAATACTATAATAAGCCTCCGTGACAGGATCTAGATCTTTGGGATAATGTGCTCAGACAGGACCTTAGATTAGAGATTGTACTACGCGGTGTCTAACTGGTGTCTGTATCGTATCTTTATCAATGTGTTTTATATCTTTATGCAGTATCAGGTAAAAGTAGTCTATGTATGAATTTTGCTCTCCAAGGGTTTCCCCACTGGGACAGCACAGCAGGTATAGTTTTTGATCTGCAGAATAGGTCCCAGGATGAGCACACACCATAACATTAAAAGCAACTTGCCATTTAAATCTTTTCACCTGGTTGTTATAGAAGCTTTTGGGAGGTGCAAGCTCCACCCAGAACTCTGTGCCCACGCCGAGGATAGTCAGGACCACGCCAACAATGGCCACGAAAAACGCCAACTTGATCTGGTGGATGAACACAAAGCAAAATAATTCCATGAGTTTGAAATGAAAGAATAAATATTAGTATAATAAATCCACATATCTGCATGGTGTCAAGAGCATACCTCATGTAGGGACCAGCAGCAATGGATGAAGTATTTAGATTTTTTACTTGATTAAAAGTGCTAATACTACATTGTTTACCCCTCTAGAAGTAAAAGTCCTGCATTGAAAACCTCACTTAAGTAAAAGTATGTCAATATTAACAGTAAAATTTACTTAAAGCTTAAAAGCAAAAGTATCCACTGTCCTGTAGAATTTTCCCTCTCAGTTTTACCATTATAAGATGTTTTTGGATATTAATAATACTGCTGCATTTATCTGTAGGTCTATGTTACTGAAGTACTCTGACTACTTCATGCTAATGAGGTGTAGAAAAAGGCCTTACATTTCAATTGTTTTTAATCTTAAAAAAATAAATATAAAATAAGTTTTTTATATATCAGTTACTAAAATAAGAATTGAATTACTTGAAGATACACGGAGCAACTTTCAAGTCCTGAGTAATGACTTAATCAAATTTTCTACCACTTTAAGAACAGACCTCGACGGGAGCTGATCTACAATCACGTCGTGTCTGTGGGTTCTCAAGAGGAAATAGAATGGCTCCCTGTGCAGCTCAAACTTGTTCAAGGGCCAAACAATCCTACTCATGTCTGTCTGCCTCTCACTGTGTAGCGGCTAAAAAAAGATCATCCCACGCTGCAATCTAAGCAGCGGTGCTCATTTCACTGAGGGGCAGGAACAAGGTTCTGGGTCAGCGGACCCGATCTTGTCACATCAACAACTCAATCTGATTTCAGGAACAGAGGAGAAGGAGAAAGAAGGCTGCTGCTTAACCTTGTGTGTGTGTAATAGAATTACGGAACATGAATAACAGTCCTGAGATCAGGTGGACCAGGACATAAAAATTGAGATTCATCTCTACTTTGAGGGTAGGAGATATATAGCTACACTAATGCATAAAATATTATTGTCTGTGACTTATAGCAGACAATAAACAAATCATTGCTAAATCTACGTGATCCGTGGCATCTGCAACAACAAATTAAGATATACATGAGAACCGTTCATGAGGCCAGAAGACATAACAATACGTGCTTGGTGCAGCAAACTTCCAGTATAAGGTTTACGCTGTTCAACCATAACAAGTAAAATACTTGTGACATCTCCCCCAAGTGAGTAAAATATGAACTACTAGAG
This sequence comes from Lophius piscatorius, assembly GCA_009660295.1. NCBI lineage: Eukaryota > Metazoa > Chordata > Actinopteri > Lophiiformes > Lophiidae > Lophius > Lophius piscatorius. Next base: position 36,769 of record VRLP01005149.1, on the reverse strand, counting down.
TAAAATATGATGATTACAAGAAAAATCTCCTTGACTATACTAATTTGTAACAAATTTGAACTATGTAGAACTACCGCTTAGGAAGTTTTGTCCGAAAACTGTGTTTTTCATAAAAAGCTCCCCTTAGTGAATAAAATGTAAACTATTAGAATAAATCACAATTTATAATAGAATATCTTCTAGTTGATTCATATGCACCAAATGTGGAAATTTTGGCTTGACAATATTGGAGACAAAGCTCCCCCTTGCCACACCACTTAATCCTCTCACTAAGGTCTATGTGGGTAGAAAATTTGAAAATTATTCGTGATATACTTGTTGAGTTATCACGTTAACGCGAAGGATCTGGGGCGGCAGCGGCAATGAAGATTCCATAATATCCCCGACTTGTCGGGGATAAAATGAGCGCGATGGCTTCAAACAATTTAGGGCCAAGCACATCAAAATCCAACAGCAATTGCAGTATAGTCAAATTGATTCATATTAAATCCAACCGAAAACAACGCAAATTCTAGCCTGCATTACGGAGTAAGGTCAAAGACAGGGAATTTGCATGGAGGTAAGTTACATTGACTATGCCACATTTGATCTAGTTAGTGATTTATTGTGCTTTAAATGCAAATACAAATAAACCAGGCTGTACGGCAGACTGGTCAGGCTCTTTAAGTAGCCAAAATCACACAGAGGTAACACAAGCAAGACTCTTTCCTTCTACTGTATGAACCCTTTGTTTTCTGACATTAAAGTCCTTCATGTGTTCTTGTGGAGTGGTGCTGGTTTCTCTGGACATGCTTAATGGACACACATTTACTCAATGAGAAATGGTCACCTTCCCTTCCTGGGCCTCGCTCATGGCCATTCCTGTTGATGTCGTCCGGCGGCGCTTATTCCCTCCAAACGTGCTGCGTCCACTCATCAGGTTGGCTAGGCCTCCCGCACCCTGAGCTGCTCCCCCAGATGCAAGCCCTCCAACCGTTCCTGTCGCCGCCGGAACCACCGTACGGCCCTCCTCATCCGTCACCAAAAAGGTAGACCACATGTCGCCACAAAAAACAAAAACCACGAAGACAGTGGAGCAGATATCAATTTAACAGCCGAGGCTGACTTAGAGCTTTTGCCTCAATGAAGACAGAAAAATTTCAGTAAACGGTAACTAAAAACAATGAAAAAATGGTTTGTGCCCTTTGTGCCCATAAAATAATGTAAAGTAATATATTTTAGGTTTATCTTTGGGAGAGAGGAGAAAGCAGAGTGGAGGTAGAAAAATTAAGGAAAAAGTTTAAAAGATATGGCTGAAAACCTTAACAAGAAACGAGAGGAATCAGCCTCTTGAGATAAAATAAAACAGTAAAAGCGACTGATTTAAAACTGATGAATGGATCATAATGAGAAAAGATAACAATAGAAAAGATGTGGAGGTTGAGGTCAGGATCAGATGAAGTGATCCTATGAGAAAGAAAGGAGAAAAGAGGGGATTAACATCACAATTGCCTGATATGCATCCTGTTCTTCACAAAATCACAAATGTCAAGCAACATTTCCAGAGTGAAGAGACAATCGTCATCAATAAAACTAATTTTCACGGACATAAAAGGTTTACTGCTTTTTGTTTGACAATTTCTGTAGATTTTCATATGAATCCATGAAGCAGCGTACTCTGGAAAAATTGTATGAAGAAAAGAATAAAAATCTGTCTAATGGCAACAGTTAAATATTATAAAATTCACAGATCATAGTAGTTACGGTGAATTGTCTTAACTAAAGCAACTATTAATGTCTTAAGTAATAACTTTATTATTACACAGGACCTGACTGTGAAAATACAAGCTTTTGGTAAATTTCACAGAAAAATATAATATTACAAGCGAGTCATTACCATTAAACTATTATTCTGTCCAAACGACAGATTTTAATGGTATGAAAACTATAATAACAAACTTTAACCATTTAGCGAAGAGCAAACCATAATTTCTGCTGATACATGATGCTAAAATGTTGTGTATATTTGTGAAATAATGTTGATTTATGCTTAATAAAAACTCTGAATTTATTTTAACTATTTAATTATTGTATTGTAATGTCATTTTATGTAACTAACTATGTAACTGGTAAATGGGTTGACATATATCTGTTTTAAATGTTAATTTACTATAATGTAAATACATGGGGCATGTATTTTTTAACGGCAAATTTCCAGCAAACATGGCTGTCTTTATTTTATCATATGTTACATTAATATTTATTTTTATTCTATTTATGAAAATTTGACTTTTTTATGTTGTTCTCAGTTGTATGTACAATAATATCATAACAGCTTTGTGGACGATGATTCCACAAAGCAGTTATGATATTATCGTACATACAACTACCAAGCTGCAGTGTAAAGGCTAGGGTAAGGTAAATTACCTTTACCATATGCAGCAGTAACGTAGGCCAATATGTAGCAGTAATAGTAGTCTACAGAACAAGAACTGTGTTGTCAGGACCAATTTCTGCCGAAATAATAAATGTTATGACTTCATAACATTCATGTTATTAACTTTATGAATTTCAATGATCCCTGTTTCTCACCAGATCTGGAAAAAGATTGTATTTTCGCTTCATCATGAGCTTGTAACAATTTACAAAAGGTCAATAAATTGGATTCAATCGTATTGACTGATGAGTTTAAATGCATTTTAAAGAACGTGGTGATGGAGGCATGTACTTGCTTTTCTTGAGAGGCACCATGTATGAATAGCTCGTGTTGTTTTGCTGTGGATATTTATGTTTGACAGGTATCTCTTTTCTTAATTTTAATCTCAATGACGCTTCCTGGTTAAAAACAAAGCAAAACACGAAATCCATGTACATTACCATGTATGTTTCTCTTCTTTCTTATCAAAATATCTCATTGCACTTGATATGAGACACTTAAAAAGTAATCAATGAGATGAATAGGCCTGTTTTTAGAGAGTACATCTTGAATTCCTGAAATGGTAAATATTAATAGGTCCAGCTGACATAAAAACTTAACATGCTTGAATATCACTTTTTAACCTTATTTCAAGCACATGATGGTCGTAAATCTAGAACAGTGTCACAATTTTACAAAGTAATTATAATGAGTTCATTATAATAACTTAAATGCAACTCAAATGAACAGTTTTAAATGTATGGTAACAAAACAAAGAAACAAAAAAGTTACTTTTGAAAAAAAAACTTATTCTCAGACATAACACTTTCAAATATTAGTAATTCTCCTCTCCAGATTTTCCTTTATTTTATGATATTTTAGTTTGCAAATTTTCACTTGTTCTACTGGCAGATTCTCTTTTATTTATTTCAAGCTAAAACTCCTTGTATTCACTATGGCTTTTCTTATTATTGAAGGTAAAGTAAATAATGAAATAAATAAAAGCAATGGTTTCTCCGTTCGTGAAAGAAAAATATAAAAAAAAGGCAACAACAATCAGTGTTCACGCTACGTGAAGACCAGAGAAATGAGTATGAACCTTTGAGAGCTTTCTCTAATCACACTTAATTATCTGTTCCACTGTTTTCTGCAGCAGAGACAGGCGATGTTAAAGTACTTAGCATAGTCAAGTAACAATCTGTAATCTATTTTCAGACTTTATGTGACAGCAAGCCCGTTCAGAAAACAGTCAGCGTGCTGAAATCGTAACCTGTTATCTATTCTCAGATTCTCTGCGGCACAAAGGCCCTCATCATGTTCCAGCCAGAAGCCATTATCTGTTTCTGAGCGCCTCCTTGATGGAGGGGGGTCACACTGAGGGTCTGCTCATGGATTGAATGTGAAACCCTTAAAGTCTGTCGGGTGAACGGAGCAGCTGGCCTGCAAACATCCCACCCAGTCCTGCGTCTTGTTAACAAAAATGAAGCAGGTCCCGGGGGAGAACATATCTTTACTTTCACGTCTCTGTCTGTCTGCTTAACAAACCGCAGAGAAGAATTTCAGGGTCATTCTCCTGGAAATCTCCTCAGAATACAAACAAGAAGAAATCCACCAAAAACCCATTTTCACTGATGATTTTACCTCTAATAATGTTATCAAGACCCTCATTAGCAGAATCCTCAGGTAGACGGGCGGGCTTAGATTGTGTAAATAAATATTTAAATAAATAGATAGATAAATAAAATTATACCTGATCCCCAGCAGCCGCACAACAGTAAAGAATAGGTATTATAATCTATCTCTTTGTTTAATTGCCTTATCGGAGCTTTAGAATGTCTTGCTATTAATCTATTACTACTAATATAAGTACTGGTGTCGTTTCAGATAATTGTCATTTATTAAATTTACGCTCAGTTCTTTAATTTAATTGTCTAGCATGCTAAAATATATGGTATGCTACATAATTCAGATTAATAACTTTCACTTAATTTATAGGAAGATAAAACCCAAAGTTTGTTTACCACTAGCTGGCATTTGTATATAATGTAGTTTGATATAGCTTATTACTCCCCTCTAGGGTAGATCCCAACCCCGAATAAAGCGGAGGGTTGTGTCTGGATGGGCAGCCGACGTAAAAACCTATGCTAAATCAATATGGGGAAAAAGAAGAACCGCTGTGACGACCCCCCTAAAAAAGAGGGAACGAGTCGAAAGCCGATGCTTTTGACATTATCACTAATTGTTACAAATTATGCAGGCTTTGCACAAATATAAAGGAAAATGTGTGGTCACCTCTACCCACATATTTGCCCCCACCCTCTGGCATTAGCCACCCCATTAAAAAAATTCCTAGGATCGCCGAATATATTTTCAAACTATTTGTCAGGTCCCAAGATGCCGCCATGGGAAAACCGCCCATGTAGCCCATAGCTAAATCCACCAGGTGTGGAGCAACAGTGCATCATCTCATGTCTTCATCAGAGCAGTTGTTAAAAGTTTGGGTCGGATTTGGGATGCGACATTCTGCAGTTTGGGAATAATTTTAAAAAAAAAACGTTTTTGTACTTAGTAGGACAAACATCATCATACTCACCAAATGCACGGCAAATTTCGCCAAGTATCACTCATTCAGACATTTGGTCCTGCCGTAATTTCATCATCGACTGTGACTGTTCAGTTAGCAGCAGCACGCAACACTGGCAACTGAACAATGAAGGACATTTCCTCCACCAAGGTTAAGTTTTTGCCTTTGTGTTTGTTTATTTGTTTGTTAACAAGATTAGGGAGAAAACAATGGACCGATTTGCATTAAATTGTTCACAGAGGTAGATTTAAGCATATCTTAGACACTGTTATATTTTGGTGACATTTCCTGTGTTACACCTTTTAAAATAAACTAAAATAATAAAAAGTTGATTTACAGCAGTGCCAACTTGTGGTAATAGTGCTGTCTTGAAACTCTGTCACTTTTGGTTTGGTGTCGATAGAGGAATTTGAACTGGATATATAGCACTAAAAAGTTTATCCAAACATTCCCTCCCAGCTTGTGCCCCACTATGAAAATTTTGATTATTCTATCTTGACTTACGTTTCGTCATATGAAGAAATTACAAAGGAGGTCGGAATGGTGGGGGTGGAGCTGGGGACTCTTGAGTCGAGTATCGGATATGAAAGGCCCAAGAGAATGAGCTGAGGTCAACGGTTTGAGAGTATTTTAGGCCTACGGAGAGAGTTTGTAGGAATTTTTGGTAGATTTAAACGCTGGTAATAACTCTAAATTATTTGTCAAATCTGCTTGAAATTTTCTTAAACAAAGTGATCTAATTGATTCTGATCACAATAATATCCACCTTGCGTACAGTTGTGCCTAGGTTGAAGTTTGCGCTCAATGAGAGCTTTTTCAAGATGTTGATGAAATTCTTTGTCCCCTCTCTGGTCTACATGGATCAAACCAACCAGTTGGCCTACCAGTTGGCCCGTGAAATCTCATTTTAACTATATTTTACCAGAATAAGGGAGTTATCTCTAAGAATAAGCCAGTGATGCTCTAAAATTAGTATTTTTACCCCCAAAAGCAGCTTTTTGTTTCATATGTCCATACATGTCAACCGCTGTATGTCAGCTACATTTAACTTATTCAAAGTTGTACAGTGGTGAAACTTTTCCAGATTTAAGACAATGACATACTTAGAGTAAGATCAAAAAATTTACATTTCAGCATTTTAAGATAGAATATATGGAAATACTCATATTGAGCATTAGACATATGTCCAAGATTCTGGGTTCAAGATGAATTGTATAATAATGTCCATTTAAAGTATGTATATCTCAATGACATGCTACTTTAAAGTGATTGTGCCTTTAATCACTATAATTTACTTTGTAATATTTTGAGTTTTGCAGTGTACAGGAAGGTTTACAAAGACACTCCATTATTATTCTAAAATTTGCTAATGAGTTTATGTTAGATGTTGTTTGTTAGCGAGATTACAGAAAAAACGAATGGACAGATGTGAATGAATTTTTATCCAAATGAACTTTCTGGCATTTCCTAAAGGATGAAATGTTGCTGACATTACATCATAACCTGATGAGGTGGCTTGAAAATAACATTTTCTAACCACGGAAATATAGGACACCCTTGATGTTTTTGGCAACAACTCATAAATTAATGGATGGATTTCCCTGAAATTTTCCACCTATAGGTCGAGTTTAACCTATGATGACAATGAAGACAACTAATCAACATCCAAGTAGTTCGATGCATCATCCTCTTACATCTACAGCAGTTACATAGGCCGACACATTAATGCAGCAGTAATATGAATCAAAATATAATGATGAAATACTCACTCTACAGCACAATGGGTATTTTTCCTTAGATACTCAAGTACATTTTGCTGATACTTCTAAAATACTTCCTTTAGTAAGGTATTGAAAACTGGTCTGTTACTGGTATTGGAGTATTTTCACAGTGTAGTAATAGAACTTTTACTCAAGATAAAAATCTGAATATTTTGTCAATCTCTCCTTCTCATGGTGAAGAGAATTCCACACTGGTGATTACACGTTTGTTGTTGTTGTGTTGTTTAGCTCATACAGGTTGTTGGTATGTGGTGTGACAAGCCATTTTGTGGTGCATATATGTGATTGAGCTGCACGGGGATCAAAATTAAACGCCTGTTGTTGTAGAAGTTCTTTGGTTCAGATTCTAATATTAGTGCTCATTAGGAGGGGTGGAAGTCCCAAAACTTAAATTGGAGGTAATAAAATTGGAAGTGAAATGAAAAAATCGAGTGGTGAATTGTCGAGTGATTTGATTCATTTCCACCGAATTTGATTATATATTTTATACAAGGTGGTGATAAAATGTTGCAATATGAAATGAAAAAATGAGTAATTAATTCTTTAATGTCCTCACCATAAAAAACTAAAATATGCAAATGCATTTGCATATTGTTAAAATTGACGCATGTCATTTTTTATTTCATGGAAAATAGTAAATTTTGATTAACTAAACATTTCAGTAAAGCGTGTTTTTTATGAAATGATTTGACTGTAAGTAGACTTGTTTTGGTTGTATCAAGTTACATAATTATGTTATGTGAGTCCTCACATGCTTTTGTATGCCAAAAAAATAAATAAAAAATACTTATTGAATAGGACTTTCCCACTAGTCATAGTTAATGCCTCTTCCTCAGGGCCCACAGGGATCCACCCTTACCCCCTTACTCTGTGGCATATACATGCTGCCACTGGGTCACATTATAAGCAGGACAGTCAAGTGGCAGACATTTTTTCAATAAAAAATAGGGACTCAAAATGCGCTTAACCAAACAGTTGAGTAGGTCATCAGAGGGTTAATTGTCATTTATTATTCTTAGTCTGTTGCTATTCAGGATCGCCACAGCGTATCAACTTTTTCCATGGCTGGTAATCTGCTGGCTAATAGTACCAGTGACAGTAGTTGTGAACCCGAGCCCCGACCAACCCGGTTTGGAAACAGTTTTTGTGACCCACATATTGATTTGACATAGGTTCTACGGGGGTCATTTAATTTGATGAAATTCTTAAGATTAAAAATGTAAATAGTAATGTAATGTAAAAGCAGTAATAAGTAATTATTTTTTCATTTGCAACAACCGACTAGCATTTAGTAATTGAAGTGTACAATTTCTGTTACTTCTTGCCAAAAAACGTGGAATTTTTGTTACTTCCACCTCTCACACTCCAGAAAATCAGCAGTAATGATACCTGATGGAGTCTGAACACGGCTTTCCATGACGTCCAGCTGGAGAAGAAGTGAGCAGCATGAGCAGTGACAAAGAACTTTTGACTAGTTCACCCGGTTAAAATTCTTCTTTCCACATATAATCACCGTTGAGGAGAAGTTCCTGTTTTTATCACACAAACACGCTGTAAACACCCTCCCTAAATACCTAGCCCGCTGAAAGCTGCAGCCACCAAAATACATTTTGCTGAAATTCAAAACACTTGCTTTATTTCCTCATGTTTCATAACGCTCGCCGCCACCTCACAAACATCAAGACAATTATATTAACAAGTTGCTGACCTGCCTGTTGTGTGTGTGCTTCTGGTCGGAGGGCGAGGAGAGGTGAGGGAGCAGAGAAGGAGAAGAGAGAGAGGTGGTCGGGTGAGCGGTTGAGGGGGTGAAGAGACAAGGGACGAGGGAGGGGGAAAAGGGGTAGAGGTCAAAGTTTGGGTTACTTCTGAGGGAGGCTTTAAGAGCTAAATGAGCAAATGAGTGTGTACCTGTGCACACACACATATATGGTTGTAGGGATATATCTCTGTATGAATCTGGGTCTGCGTGTGTGTGTGCGTAGGTGTGTGTGTGTGAGGGTGTGGGTGCGTAGCTCCTGAAAGTGAATCTGTTTGTTTATGCGAACGTAGCCGGCTTTGATGGACGAGTCTCAGCTTTAAAATATGGAAATGAAATATGTCACACCACACACACTCCTCTAGTGCATGTGTGTGAGTGTGTGTGTGTGTGTGTATGAACGTGTGCATGTGATGCCTCCCGCCAATCTATTTTTGCCCCCCACCTGTTAATGACATTAAGCCGACCCAGGGGACAGGACTGCAGTAGGGGGCTTGTGTAGCCCGACCCTGGCAGTCAGACTCATGTCTTGGTTCAACCCGCTGAGTGACGGGGAAACTGTAGATTCAACACCTCGGAGACTCAGAGCGCTGCGGGTTGGCTCACGCTGTCGGATGTTGGAGGCGTGCCTGCTGACACACTGCAACAGTTCACACACTGTTTGTTGGTAAAAAGAAATATACAGATATTTAAAAAGGCTTAAATGTGGCGTTGTGGAGATGATGCAAGATGAAAAATTTGGACGGCCTTTTGAAATTGGTGTGTCTTTATTTTAGTGGCGGTCCATCAGATCCAGCAAGGCTTTTTGTGCTGGCCTAGACATTGTCAGAATAAGAAAATTAGATTTTTAGAATTTAAGTGTCCAGTGTGTAAAATTTTGTGGCAACTAGTGGTGAAGTTCCAGATTACAGCTTGACACATTAGCATACTTATCGCTAGAAGCAAAGGTGGCCTTGAGATGTAAAAGATTGCAGGGGGAGGGGTGCAGTGAAAGGCAATCATTGAGCGCAGTAAAATTTATATCCATTTACCTCTTAACATTTCATGAGTCTTCTTGTTTGATTTGACATGAGCTTTGTCCCTTTTTCTTGTTTTCTTGTGGTCGTTTTTTCTCCACTTGTCAAAACAAAGTTATAAATAGTTATTCGGTTACAACTTAAAACAAGAATCCAGCGACTTTACAAACATGGTGGCCACCATATGAAAGTGAGGACCATCTGCTATGGAGATAGATCTAATATGCATATTATATTACATTTATTATTATGCATTAGATACAAATGCATAAGGCCAGTCCCTGAACCTAGTTTTAGCATGCATCAACTTTATGCTCTGGCATGTCTGGGCGTGAACATTGAAGTATCCTCTGCCTCTGATGAGCTGTCAGTTTCTGCCTTAACACAAATTTATATTTCTTTTAGAAGTAGAAGCTTAGGCCGTCAGTATTGGCCGCCGTATCGGTGGAAAAGAGTTTATAATGGAACTGAGTGGCACTGATGTTCAATACAATGGCCTTCAAATGATGAACAGCTTTGGTGAGTCTAATGGATGTGTCTTAAATAGCTGTTGATTATTGCTGGCTTAATATTTTTGCTGCTGTTGTGTGTGAATGAGGTCCAGATTCAGTTGTCTGGCGCTGCCAGTGTGCCTTTTGGCATGTATGTTTATGTTTAGCAGCTTGCCTGGATTCCGTGGGGAAATCCTGCTGAATCCTGATTGTGCTTTAAACATTTTTGGTAATTTCCCTGTCTGGGTGGTTTTATGAGTAAATGTGACTGATGGCTGAGAGTTTATTATTTAGTACAAACAGTAATTTGAGATATATATGGTATCTACTTGTGATGTGGCATCATGTCATTTTGCGTTATTGTGCCACACCCTTGATTGTTTCAGCGAGTATCTATGCAGTTAATGTTAATCCCTCATAGTTATGTAGTAAATAGAACTTTTCTACTCTGCTCAACCTCTCAAAGCGCTTTACATTGTGAGCCAGCACTCACCCATTCACACAAACATTCAAATAGTGATGGTAGAGGTTGCGATGCAAGGTGCCACCTGCTCAACAGGAGCAATAACCATTCACACCATCATTCACACACCAATGAAAAAGCCATTGGGAGAGCTACGGGTTCAGTAACATGCTCGAGTAGACGACTGCTCTACCAACTGAGTCCCGTCGCCCCACCCCCACCATCAGTGTTGAACCTCATTTTAACCACTTTATTCCCCTAGACAATTACTGACTATTGGAATATGTGCTTGTTACGTGTGGCCGTAGTGTCAAAGTTAAGTTATTAACAGTGGGAATATAGCACTGAAGGTCAAGGTGGAAAATTTAGAGCCCACCCCTGTTGCTTCCAGTACTGTTGGGATCTATACCTCCGTCTCTGGTGATGAGGGTACACCGAGTAATGTTGTTGCAAACAGCCCAAATGTGTTTCAGGTGATTATGGATGTAAATAGCTCATTGTACTTTCTCATCCTATAAGCAGTTCACGCTAAATGCCGTTAAAGAGTCAGGGGTGAAAAAACCGAATAATCTGAATAATGATGAAAGTATTCCTTCACTTATTTTTACGTCCATCTGAGGGGTTGCCTCTCCCCTTGAGCTGCCTGAGAGAGAGCGCTGCAGTCAGATGTGCCATGTATCGTGATAAACGCTGTATGTTCATGTAAGAAGGTCAAAGCAGACAAGGACAGAGACAGACAACTTAAAGCATAGGAGTGATAAAGGAGCTAGAGGACAAATATAACAGAATAAACAGGCAACTAAAACTAAAGGATGATGGACACAGAGACGAGAGCGGCTCAGGCAGTTACCTCATCTCTGAGCCAGAGCCCCCATATTAAAATGCACATCATGCTGACGTGGAGGACTGAGAGCAGATCAGACCTATCCGCTGATTAAACGGGGTGTTAAACTCATTGGCATTTCAGCCTTTTGTTTCGTTCCATAAAAAAAATGTTCAGAGCTGATGAGGTGAATGCAAGGACGGAAATATTTGTTTCAACAGATGATTCATTAGCTCCACTGAGGTGATGTTTTGTTGGGCGTGGTCACACAACAACTGCTTGTATTTCCCTGAAACTTGGGAGGGTGGTAAAGTATATCGCGTTGAAGATTTAAATGTTCTACTGGCACTGGCAAAAGGGGTGGATCCTTCTGCTACCTTACCAATTTCTCCCTTTGGTGATTAATAAAGTTCCTATCTTTTCTACTTATCAATGGTTATTTTGGGTCAACCATTGTGTGAATTACATACCTAAAATAAACCTAAAACATCTCCACAACTATCAGATCTATTTACATAACCTTAATGGCTATTGACATAACCTTAATGGCTATTGACACGTAAGGCCTGTTAAACCATATGCGAGAAAGCTTTGAATGAACCCAAACAATACCAATATCTTTATCCTCACCTGATTTTTCAAAGATTTTAAAAGACCATAACATTATAATGCAGTAACACCATGAAGAGGAAAATAAAAAATAAAAAAAATCAATGAATTGTCTCCAAAACTTGATTACTACTGCATCAAATTTGATAAGAAATACCACAAAGTCCATGTTATTGTACACAGTTTTTTCTCCATTTGACACAGCTGGACAGCAAACAAATGTACCAAAATAGGATTTTACAAATAATCTGAATACAAATCAAAAACTTTATTGTGAGCAGTGTGGGAATTTGCTTTCAGTTACCTTCAAAGGATGTTGAATAGAATACAATTCAAAAGACTGTTCATCATAGCATTTACATACACAAAAAGTAGAACTAAATAAATTACAGCAAAACATCACATGACCAGAGCATCCTAAATTTGTTTATTGCTTTGACAACATTTGTAACAAAAGATTTCTTGTAGATTATTTTGCTTGCCAAAGCTATTCTACAGTGCCTCCACAGAGTAAGAGCTCAATTTCACTGTGCAAGGGATGACCGGTGTCATTGATGATCCTGTCAGCTTTGTTCTTTAGGAGTTCATCAAATGTTACTGAGCTGCTTTTGTGGTTTCCTTAGATTTTGGAGGCCATTTTCAAGAACTTCTTAAACGTATTCCTCCCGACCAAGTTCAAATTTGCCATACCACATTATATTAAAAGGCTTCCTATCTGGCTCGTTTACACAACCTCCAGCATTTTTGAACTCAATTTAAAATTGTTCAGTTTGTGTGGCCGTGTTAGGAACTTTTCTGGGGTTTTGCTCAGACCCGAATGCAGACGCAATACACAGTAGAGCAGGTGCAAAAACATTTATTCTTTAACCAAAAGGGCACGAGGAAAAAATAGGAACAAAAACATTAGCAATAACTTACGACACACTGGGAAAGGGTGGGAAGCGTGACAACACAAGGCACATCATGCAATGAACTGGCACAGAAGGCAAGGACAGACTTTATACACGGACGTAATGAGACACAGCTGGAGGGGAAACACAGGTGCGTATGATGACCAATCACAGGACAGACACGAGGGAGACCGGAACACAAAGGCTTGACAGGCAGGTGGAGACATTTGAACATTTCCTAAAAATGTGGTTGGTGTTGAAGGTCAGACCGCTGTCAATATATGTTCCAAGCTATTTAAAATATCGACCATCTCAACTGTTTGCCCTTTCAAGCATTATCGGTGGCATTAAAACCTTGCTCTTTTGAATGATAAGCTCCTCTGTCTTATTGACATTTATTTATAAGCAGTTTGTCAAACACCAGTTCTGAAGAGCTGAGACATGTTCGAGATATGAACTCTCGCTCTCAGTATTCCCTTTCTGGGAATACTGCCGGATCACCAGCATAATCAAATAATCTGAAATGAATATGATCAATCCTCACTCATTTGTACAAACAGAGTAAAGCAGTGTTGATAGAAGTGTCCCTTTTGGGGCCCCTGTGGTCAACAGAATCACCTCTGAAACATTACTACCAGCAATAACAGCAGATCAGAGAGGACGTCTCTGATCCAGTCGATGATGCCTCTGTTAACACCAATTTCCACAAGTGTTGGAGGGAGTATATTTGCATTCTATTAAAAGTGGATGTAAATAAATAATACCAATAGAAAAGATTTTGACCACAGAGAGGGATCTTGTCTGCAAAATACAACAAGTTTCAAACAGGTGGAGCTAAATACACAAACTACAACCTTTGGCTGTGACATAAAAATAAAATTTCACGAAAATCTAGAATTGTGCACGATAAAAGAAAAAGAAGAGCAAAAACTGGATCAAAGCTAGATTATTGATTATGTTTAACAAGTAAACCACTTGACGGGTTTTTAACTAAATCTGTGTCAAAGAAATAAACATCAAAATGTAGGGTAGATCCAGATAAAGAATTGATCCTTGAATATTATTTAATGTAGATTAAGAAAATCCTAAAGTCAGCTGTTTCTATATATTTCAATCAGCATCAGTGCTGTTACCCTACATCACGCTGAAACAACCATAACTGATACCACCTCAGTATAACATCAAGGTCTATTAGTCAAGCAGGTGGAAGGAGGAGGAGAGATGTTGGTGCGATGATGAAATTATGACTAAATTAGACTAAAACCTCTGCTCTGTTAACCTGTTGAGAGGAGGACTGAAAAACATCCTTTAATATCCTTTATCCTTTAATATAAGCAGTTTGATTAAACACCTGAAGAACCAAAACAGCACCCAGTTCAAGGAGGATTGAACACTGTTATGAAAAGGACGGAGGAGCTAACTCAGTATGTCGATCCTGATGGTTCGCAGCTATCCGCTGTATTGTTATTACAACAGATAGCTGTGTTCAGGATTTTGTTGTCTTATCACGGAGCTAGAGCCCAAATATGATATTCATCTCTCATCACAGATGGGGTTGTAACATAGCAGCCTATTAGCTGTCTGTTGCACAGAGTTTCAGACCTCAGCTTTAATTAACATTAGCTAAAAATGAACCATGGTTGAAAGGAAATTCGTTCTTCTATCGGAATCAGCAAGTATTCCTATCGGGAGTTCGATTCCCGGCCATTGTAGTCCACATGTCGAAGTGTCCTTGAGCAAAATATTGAACCCCAAGTTTCTCGCAATTGCTGCTCCATCAGTGTGTGAATTGTGGGGGTGCCTTCCATAGCAGCATCCATCATCACTGTATAAATGTGTGTGCGAATGGATGAATGATGGCTTTCAATGTAAAGCGCTTTTGGTGGTCCAGCAGACTAGAAAAGCGCTAAATAAGTAAAGTCCTTTTACTTAGTGATTAATAGTTTCTTTCTCTACCTGTCAGCGGGATTAGACCAAAAACTTCATTACAGACATTTATTTTTTAAACTTGGTGAAAGGGTTAGACATTCAGTGAGGAAGAACCAATTAATTTTGTTTGTGGTTTGAGAAAAATTACAAGATTCAGGAACTTATAGTCTCCTTTTTCTCAAATATATTTAATGAACAAACCAGCGCAGATCCGCTTATAATAATAATAATAATACGTTATACTTATATGACGCTTTACACTAAACTCTAAAACGGTTTAAAGGGTATAGTTTGGACGGAGAAGCAGTCATGTAAGTTCATCTAATAATATTCATTCATTCACTATATACCTCTTATCCTGTTCAGGGTCACGGGGGGGATGTAGCCTATACCAGCTAACATCGGGTGAGAGGCGGGGTACACCCTGGACATGTCGGCATTCATCGCAGGGCAGACACATACAACCATGCACGCCAATACCCACACCTACAGGTAATTTTAGTGTCACCAATTCACCTGTATCCCATGTTTTATGGACTGTGGGAGTTAGCCGGAGTTAGCGGAGAGAACCCACATAGACACAGGGAGAACATGCAAAATACACACAGAAAGGCTGGCAGACGTGGACGCGAACCGAGCACCTTCTTGCTGTGAGGCTGCGGCGCTAACCACTGCGCCACATGCATTTGTTTATTATGTTTGGTTTTTTTAAGCGCTTATCTTTCAGCTGGTCGCAGCAGACATTGAGTGATACAGCCAGGATGAATTTCCAGTTTGTCAGATGGTTAACACAGAGAGACAGACAAACATTCACACTAACATTCTATCCCATGAGTAATTTAGGGCTACGGTCACCAATTTACCTAGATTAGATGTGGAGATTTCAATTTGGAGAGAATAGAATACATTTTAAAAAACACGCTGGAAGAGTTTGAATAGACTAGGGGACCATTGACTACTAATTTGGAATGTTCAGAGAGTCTGATGACCTGGATTGCATCTCAGAATGCTCAGCTAGGGACGGAAGGGAGGCCAAAAAATTGGGTTTATAGGTTCCTGAATACTATATATACTATATGTATTGTTAGTATGTTTTAAGGTTGTCTTATGTTATGTTATCTTATAGCGCAGTATCCACCACATGAAAATTGTAACCACTGCTTTGTTCAGGCTTTCACAACACAGATTATGTGAGACAGTTTAAGAAACTTTACGAACTTCGGACACTTTTGGACATTTTTTATTAAAGAAATCACTGAGCTGATTTCTGCAAAATAAGGGTGAAAAGACAGGATTGTTCGGCCTTGGTGGGGTAATACTGTAAAACCCTTCCAACGACATTAAATAAAACTACATTGAATTATTCCACATCTGTAAAAATAATGGTATGTGATTGTTTTTCTTTCTTATAAATGGTATGTACATAGTAGCAAAATCTGTCATAGTATGAATAATGTATTGCTTGTGACAAATTTTTTTTGTGTGCATTTCCACCGGGAAATTGTTGTTTTCAAAATACAACTTTTTCTATACTAGTGTTTTACTAATCTTTTACTTTTTCCTAATAATAGTTTTTTACCTTAATGCCTGCTGACTATTTCCAAAGTGTTCTAGAGGAGATTTAAATATTTAGAATGATAATTTAAAATTAATGGAACCTATAATGGAGCAGATGACCTATTCTTTAGTGTAATTTCTTGTGTTTTTTATGAAATATCGCAGCAATGTAATATTTTTGTCCAGTCCATGATTTTTTGTGTGGAAATTAAATGAAGATTGACAATATAATGTTCAGAATCATTCCTTCACTTTGTCTCTTCATAGTTAAGGCAGCCAGTTATGAAAGAACCCATCGAGGCAAATTGTGATTTGGGATTTTGGGCTATACAAATAAAATTGACTTGACTTGACTTATGGAATATTCACCAATGACCCTCTGTTGTTGATGGCTTTGAGTAAAATCTCCGATAAACAAGGTATCCCAGTGCAGTAGTGATCCCTGACAATAAGACATCACACCTTAGCAATGAGGTATAAAGGACGGGTGGAGTGTCGCTGGGCCGCTCTGATCCTTCTACTTAAGATGTGCATTGTAAATCAAATTAAAGTGATATATATATATATCACTAATCATCTTAACAGCTGACTCGATATCTTCAGTAAGAATGATTTCAATCAGAAGGAAGAAAATAATCCATGTTATCCCAGCTACTGATTAATGCAAAAAATCTGCCTTCTTATGGTTATAGAACTTATTGTATATTAGGTCATGATGGTTATTTCAAAATTTGGGTCCCTAGATTAAAAAATAAAAAATTGGAACATCTAAAGATGCGCTGGGACTCATCATCAGTGATGTTGCTGAGATTGTTGGGTGTGATGGGGTGCAGCATCAGACACCCTCAGTCAGGCCACCCAGCCAGGGCTGGTCAGTCCTCAACTTGTGCCCCATATGTATTGGCCCACAGTTTTTACCTCATGATCCACCACCAAGAATAAATCTCTGTAGCCTCTATGGTGGACATCATGGGCTCTCCTTTTTTTTATAGCTCTTGTCATGCCAAGTAGGGTGAGCCCTTCCACAGTGAGCAGCAAGCAAAGCCTCTACAGCCAATATCAGTGGGCTCAAAGGGCTCAATGAGCTCTTGAGCAGATACTGCTCCACCAGCTTGTGGTACTTGGATTGTTTATGTCTGTTCCCTGTGTCCTCCCAGGGGAGAGTCAGTTCTACCAGGAGCACCTGCTTACAACAGGCATATGTAGAAAAGGCTGCATAAAAGAGACCTGGCCTTGGTTATCATGAAAGGGGCAATGTTAGTGTGTTGTAATTTACACCAACCTTATTTTCAGAAAGCGATTAAAAAAACTCTTACAAGCAGAATGTAAAATTTATATTTTTTCCATACTTTTTCAATAACCTCTGTACAATTTTATTGTCAAGTATCTTAATTTAAAGACCATCTTTCCCACAGATATTATTAGAGATAAACTGTAAAGGTACAGCAGCTCCTGAGCAAATCAGATGATAATGTTATCTAATCCACAGTTTGAACAGATATATTCAGATTTCAGATTCATAGTTTCATTCCATCGGGGTTGTCGCTCTGATAACAATTATGTTTCTGTCGCAGACTGAATAGCTTTCACCTCATGAGGAGCTTTGTTCATCGTTCAACAGCACTGTAAAAATACCATCACAAGACTCAACAAATATTCTGTCTGCTGAAACACCTGCACAACCACAACACTGTATCATAGTATGTTAAAATGATTGTCAAAACTGTCAAATAGCCCTATTAAGGCACAGTAAAATTCAAAATACAGTACATGACTTTAACTAACTTTTTTACAGTCAGAATAAATTGAAAATAGAATTTTAAGATGAAAATACACGTTGATAAAATAACAGAAATAACTGAAAAATACCTTGATTTGAGTAAGTTATTACTGTAAGAATATTATTTTGTCTAAATCCGAGATTTTTACCTTTATTTCTACAGAAACAAGACATTAGAAATATGGTGCATATTTGTGGAATACTGTTGATTTCAAGTAAATTTTTTCATTCATTCAGGGATTTTATTTACAGTATATCGTTTTCTTTATTAATGTCGGTTCACCCATCAGACTATACACAGTCTGAGCCAAGCTCTCCATTCCTGAGGTTCCTTGAGGTTGACCAAAAATCTCTCTCCATGGCCTCCACAAACTCCTCCTACAACCTGGCTTTTGCTTCAGCACCTGCCAAAGCTAAAGCATTTCTGGTGTCTCAGTTTTTGTCTGCTGCTTCAGTTGAGCCCTGCGCTAACCAGATTCCAAAGTCACAAGGAGAAAACAATGTCAAACGTTCCGCGTTTGGAGAAGAAAGCACATGGATGTGGTTTTTGATCCTGCGGGGAGTGTTGAGACAAAACCACCCTACACTTGAATCTGAGGCGTCAACATCCACCACAAACTGAAGGGTACGACTGGAGTGTGAGAGGATGGGAGCGGTGGTTAACAGTTTAATTCAGTGAACACAGTCTCTGCCTTAGAGGTCCAACTATATGGGATAGTAAGGGAGGTGAAGCTTTTGAGGGGGCTGCTACTCTGCTTTAACTGAGGCACCGTGTGTGAAAGTCCAAAGAAAAGTTGCAGTTGTTTCCGGGATGTGGGTCTCTCCCAATCAGCCACTGCTTGGAACTTAGCTTTATCTGTTTTGACTTGCCCTTTTTCAATGAGGAAACAAAGAAAATTGTTGGAGTTAGTCTAAAAACGTCAATGTTTAACATGTCACAGAGATAAGAAATAACCTACTAGAGCTTGTAACACTTCTGGGGTATTGATGAGGCCGAAAAGCCTCACCAAATATTTAGAAACTCTCCATCCACAATTCTAGCTTGTGTCATTTGGAGATGTCTATTAAACTATCATCGTCTCCTGAGTTCGTAAGAGTTATGAGAGGTATAGAGTTTGTATTGAAAAACAGGGCGGCACGTGTGGGAAGAAGAGTTGTGGGAGTGGCGTGACTTATCAGGGCCACACCTCTCACTGATGAGCCTGGTCTTTTGGTTGCAGTATACACATACCTGAGCTCATGCTGCGCAGTCACTCTGTGGGAGTGGGACAGGCTCTTCCAAGCTGTATCGATACAGATCTGTCGGGAGCCGGCATGTGGGTAGGTGAGCTGGGAGGTGGTGAAGGGATGATTGGAAAAACTGGCCTGGACTGAAACCAGTAGTTGAGGGCATGTGAGTGGTTCGATTTGTCCTATTGCGAGAGAGAAAAAGTCCCTGGACTTCACCCAGGCACCCAATTCATCTTCAAAGTAATCCGTTAACCCAAAAGTGAAAGCCGCATTTGGGGCTAAATCGCACCACAAACACAGTGCATAAAGAATTTGGAAATCTGTTGCTTATTTCAACCCAGAGCAAGAACCCGGTTTGAGTGAAAGAAGGATGTAGGCTTCTTTTTTTATATTATCATATATTTCTGAAGAGTAGATCATGGCCAGTATAGGCCGGTGACCGCTAAGGTAGACCCTATATCCAACTCCTATTTTGCTGTACGATGAACTCTAGGTGTCTTCATCCTGATCTGGTCATTTATGAGGGTTAAATAAGCAAAGTGAAAAAAATCCTTTTCCTGTGAGTGTATGATCCCTTCTAAGAAGCTCTGTGGAGCCCCACTTAAGAGGTTTACAGTATTTAAATCCTGTTAAGATGATTGTAAGTGGTTGGTTTGTTCGTCGGTAGGACTAATGGCCCCTCAGGGGGGCCCCTCATGTGTTCACCACACATACTGGCTCTTTGTAATGCCAAAGGTCCCCTCTGGAACAACCAAATGAATTATGGATTTTAACTCTAATTATCAAGTTTTGAGTTAATGGTGACACACCTGTTCATGGTCTTTTAAATCTTTTGGGTATCACAACCAATAACAGCCTCGATACAAAGGAACTAGGGAAAATCAGCAGCAAACGCACAAAACCTTTCTCACATGTGTTCATTTCAAAAAGGCATACATTCAGATTGGTTTGTTGGTTGGTGGTTTGGTTAGTTGTTGATATGAAACTTGGTGGAAGTTTGGGCATGCATCTTGAGCGAACCCATTCAATTTAATTTTGGGTTCATAAAGATGAGATCTAGGAATTATTTTCCTCTTTCTGCCACACATACATTTACATCTTCCTTAATTTCAATGTGAGTGTCCCGTTAAATCTGGTTGAGGATTCTCTTGAAGATCCTGGAATCTTAACTTTCCTTATTTAGCGAAGAGCTGACAGTAGCGTTCTAATTCCAAGAGCACTCTGGTCTGTTTTAAACATATTTCTGTCAGTGGAACAAGCCATAGAGGACTTTACACAGATGGTCAAATCTAACGGTTTTGCAGTCTGGATGGTGCCAGAACCAGAATATCAAAGGAAAGAGCGGGAGAATAGATCCGGATTTAGGAGTTACAGTATTATGAAACATGCTTAAGTTGAGGAAAGATTCAGACCCGTCTATACTGTGGAGCAATGACCACTGTTTCACCCTCTCATGACCTGAACATAAACGACCCTGTGCTCAATATGGTCGCTCCAAGATTCTGTTTAAGTCTGTAGATCACTGTCACTACCCAGAATGCACTGCAATGTAAACAGCAATGGCGACCTACAAATTTAAATATTTTTTCATAATTTGTAGAAACTATGGGATGTAGAGTAAATTTAATTTATAATTTAATTTATACAGCTGATTCTGTGAAATATGTTATAAAGGATACATGTCTTGACGGTCAGGGTAGCCTTTAAAGCCCACTCAGAAAGAAAATGCTCCATATGAAAACCTCAAAATTATTGATTTTCATTTGGTTGTATAAACCTCTCAGAAGAAAAGTTCTACAGAATGCAATTTCTGAAAGACTTTGGGGCATGATTGCTGGATGATGAACAGCGGATGCTGAACTGCAAAGCTGTCATGAAAAATTTAATGTAACAAAAAATGTATGAAAGAAGCTAGAGAAGCTGAAGCCAACTGGAATTCTTATGTGAATTTAAACAAGGAAAAGAAGTATGTTTAAGATGAACAATTTTGAAGGTTCTGAATAGAAGGAATTTAAATGTCGAATACAATCATAACTAGATATGCTGTCGTCACAGACAGAAAGCATATATCCCCGAGAAGTTCCCAATCCCATGCGTTGTACAAGCAATCGTGCTGATTGAAAACCTCAAATAACATGTTGTCCACAGTAAAAAAAAAAAAAAGCTATGCACAACTATGAATTGTTAGAGTAAGGTATGATAAATACAAGATAGAACTCTGATTTTTAATCAGGCAAATGAATAAGAAGTTATGTCTTTAAAACATTTTTTTTTTCTCTTCCTAGTGAGTAAAATATGTACTATTAAAGTAAAACACACTATTAAAAAGATAGATCTCCTTGAGTCAATTTACATGCACCAAATTTGAATGAAATCAAACCATTGATCGAGAAATTTGATTATCATAATTATGTTTTGGAAATAAAACTTATCCTTGTCTCAGAAATAAACAACGGATCTTATCAAAAATTAATCCAGGGTTTCCTCGCACTAAGATCTATTGACGCTGAAGCGTGAGGATGCTACCGTTGTCTGTTCGCCGCTTTTCCATCAAAGTTCTATAGCCTGTAATACTATAAACCGTCAAGTATACCTTTATTTTTTCTCACCGGCAAACCGTTTGGATTTATAGCCGTATTTGTATATGTCACTCTGTATTTGTATTTGTACCAATTCTACCAAGTCTGGACGGTCCGCCTACCTGTTGCTGCAGGTGTACCATCACCCGGAGACTTCTGTATCTGTTTGTTTCATCGTTTATGTCCGTTTCTGTTTGTTCATCGTTGATGTCAGTTTGTTTATCCGTCTTGTTCATCACTGCCCCTGTGACACTTTTACCAAAAGCCGTTGTTGATCACTTTCTGTGTTTGATAGCTTTTTTCTCGGAATCATTTCCATGAAAATAACGGCTACTAACGTTTTCTCCATGACTAACGGCTAATAACGGGCTAGTTTCCACGACTGGCATGATGATAAATTATTCTGTCAACCAACTGCGGAAATTCAACAACTACAACACTCTGTTGTGCATATCGATTATTAAACAACTTGGACTCCTTCGCCGGCTCCGTTACGTTCACAGAAGTTGCCATTCTAAGTTTGTTTACTCCCGCTCCGATAACACCATTCCGTCCTTTTGGTCTGTAGGACACCGTCGCATCTCAGAAGTCACAGCGTTCTGATGACGTCTCAGACGCGTCAACAGAATGCTGTCGCTCTTCCCACTACTGGCACTGGAGTTTCCTCCATAAAGTTACTCACTGTGCGGGTTAGAAAACGTGGAGTGGATTTCAGTCTTCTTCGGCCAATAGAGACAGACACTGCTCCATCTAGTATTAAATCGAACTCTTTAATACACAATCTCTCACAAACAAATCATGCCTCATACATTGCCACATTCTGGAGAAGTGTCTGGACGTTATGTGCCTTACAGAAACCTGGCAACAACCAGATGATTTTTCTGTCCTGAATGAGACTTGTCCCACCGGTTACTGTTACCTCCAGAAAGCCTGCAACACTGGTCGTGCTGGTAGTCTGTCTGTCATCTACCGCAGTGATTTGGACTTGTCTCCACTGCCGTTGCCAGAGATCTCTTCTTTTGAATGCCTGGCATTTAATCGTAAGCCCCCTTTCTCCATGACCATACTTCTAATCTACCAACCACCCAAACTAAACCCAGCCTTCATCTCTGAGATGTACAACCTTTTGTCGACATTTTACACAACCTCTGCCAATATTATAGTATTTGGAGATATGAACATTCATGTCGACTCCCCTGCATGTCGTTTGGCATCCGAATTTCTCCAATTACTGGATTGTTTTTATCTCAGGCAACTTGTCTATTTCCCCACCCATAATATGGGGCATACTCTGGATCTAGTCTCTGGATCTCTGCTCCTCTCAGCAATCTTCTTGTGTACGATCTGGGTGTGTCTCCATGGAATTGTCACTTGTGTCCCCCCTCACCAAGCCCAAATGTCAAATCTACTTCAGGAATTCGAAAAACATCAACCAAGAAACCATGACAGTCGACATCCAGCATCTTCTTTCTGCAAACTTTGTATCAGCCAATGACTTAGTGGATTTCTACAATAACTCCCTGAGTAGCATCCTGGATCGTCACGCCCCTGTAAAAACTAGAACAGTCACCTGGTCAGCCCCCTGGTTCACCAGCGAGCTACGGAAAATGAAGGCAGCTGGGCATGTGCTTGAGCGGCGTTACAATGCTTCAGGTCTCACTGTCCACAAGCTAGCCTTTCGGGAACACCAAAAGGTCTACTCAAAGTCACTCAGAGAGGCTTGGTCACTGTTCTACTCGAACATTATGAAAACCAGTCCTGGAAATTCTAAGCAACTGTTTTCCACTATCGATCATCTTCTTAAACCACAAACTCCCCCACTAACAGAAATTACAGAAGAGCACTGTAATAATTTCATGGCTTTCTTCAAATCGAAAATTGACTCAATCCGTTCTGTCCTTTCTGGTTCCTCCACTCTACCTATCCAGTCTGCTTACTCACAGTTTGAGATATCCCAGCCTCTAAAGTGCTTCCCAGAAATCTCACTGCAAGATGTTGAGTTTATCATCAGGACGATGAAACCATCCACCTGTGCCCTCGACCCCTTTCATACAGCCCTAGTGAAAACTTCCATCTCTTCCATCAGTCCCCTGATCATCGCTGTAATAAATCAATCCCTCCAGGCTGGCTTTGTTCCATCTGACCTAAAAGCCACCATAATCAGACCACTCCTCAAAAAACCTCGATCCAGAAGTTTTTGCTAATTACAGGCCCATTTCCAAACTCCCATTCCTCTCCAAAGTACTGGAAAAAGTAGTTGCTGCCCACCTCCAGGACCATCTCAAATAGAACAACCACTTTGAAACCTTTCAGTCTGGTTTCCATTCCGCCCACAGCACAGAAACAGCTCTGCTTAGAGTCACAAATGACCTATGGATGGCAGCAGATGCTGGTTCACCTTCCCTCTTTATTCTCCTTGATTTGTCAGCTGCCTTCGAAACAGTTGACCATGGAATACTCCTACACCGCCTACATCACACCATTGGACTCACTTCTCCTGCCCTAAAGTGGTTTTCAATTCTACCTCTTCATACTGTACATGCTCCCCATTGGCCATGTCATCAGTCAATATGGATTCTCATTCCATTGCTACGCTGAGGACGCGCAAATCTACTTAAAAACTGACACATGTTCCTCCGCAGCCTCTCCATCCTCATCATCATCATCATCTCCCCTGTCAACTATCCGCGGTTGTCTGGAGGAAATAAAGTTGTGGATGAAAAACAACTTTCTCCAGTTGAACAGCTCCAAAACCCAAGCAATTTGAATTGGCACCCCACATCAGACCCAGTCTTCCTCCATAACCAGCATTACCTTCTCTGGTAACGACATTCCCCTCTCTTCATCACTCACCAACCTCGGCGTAAGATTCGACCCTCAACTCACTTTTGAATCCCACTTCAAACACTTCTGCAAGATCTCCTTTCATCATCTCAGAAATATATCCAAACTCCGCTCTTCACTCACCTTGAGTGATGCTGAAAAGCTGGTTCACGGGTTTTTCTCCTCCAGACTGGATTACTGTAACGCCCTTTTCATCGGGATCCCTGTAATAAAAGTCTTCGAAGACTTCAGTATGTTCAAAACAGTGCTGCAAGGATCCTGAGTCTGTAAACACGAACACATCACCCCCGTTCTTCATTCCCATCATTGGCTTCCCATCTCCACCAAGATTAATAATAATAATAATAATAATACATTTAATTTATAATGCACTTTACATTTGGATCAAATCTCAAAGTGCTAATTGATTATAAGATCTCTCTCCTCACTCACCAGTGCATCCATGGCAACGCACCCCCCTACCTGAAAGAACTACTCACCCCACTGACCTCAACATGATCCCTCCGTTCTACCCACTCATACCGCCCCCTCCTTCCCCGGACTAACCTCACCACCATGGCTGATCGGGCCTTCTGTTCTGCTGCCCTTCATCTGTGAAATGCCCTCCCTGACCATCTGAGGGCTCCACAGATGACTGACACATTTAAAAAAGGACTTAAAACTTTTCTTTTTAGCAGAACCTATAACTTTAATTAACATTGCTGGTTTTTGGTCCTGTTTTTATATAGTTATTAGTATAGTTTTTATTGATGCTTTTATCTGCTTTTACTTTGTAGCACTTTGAGATTTGATCCAAATGTAAAGTGCATTATAAATTAAATGTATTATTATTATTATTAAAGTTTGAAAATGATCCATGAAATAGATTAAGCCCCTAGTGAGAAAATATGAACCTCTACAGTAAAATATGACATAGAAAAGATAGAAAAGATTTAGGTTAATTAATATGCACCAAAATTGGATTAGATTGGACCAGCGGTTGAGAAATTATGGCACGAAAACTTTTGGAATTAAAGCTCCCTCAAGTGTTGGAAATATATGACTGACCTTTCCCGAAATCTTTCCAGTTATTCCTCACACTAAGGTCTATGTGGGTATGAAATTTAAAAATGATCAAGGAAAGGGTCTTTGGCATCAGCGGTTGCAACTGCGGCGGTGATAATGAATCCATAATATCCTCAACCATTCGGGAATATAATGAATGAAAGATAGCTCTGATTATGGGCCACTAGAACGAAACATTAGCACACATGCTGGCATGACAAGGCCAAAATAAATTGGTGTTACTGAGTTTAGTCAACTTGCAGTGGAATTTTGTTTTTGCTCCCTTTTTGGTTCCTCATCCAGTTTATGTACATGTTTTAATAAATCATTGGCTTTAATGTCACGGATGATTTGTATAGTGGTTACGATGAACAATTCTACCATGTGAACTGTGGAACGGATTATTTACATGCTGTCTAGAGGTATATACAATATGGTGGCTTCCAAGTAGATATGGATCCCAGGTCTCGATTCATATGCACCCAATCTTAACTAACTCTGTTAAACGGTTAGGAAGGTATGCAAAAAAAAGAATGTTTTTCATTGACAATTTCTCCCTACTTACTAAAATATGAACGTTCAGAGTAAAATATAATGTGGACAAGATAGATGTCCATGAATTGATTCATATGTATCAAATTTGCACTTAATGAGGCTAACAGTTTGGATGTTATGTCTGAGCAACAGTTTTTGTAGAAAGCTCCCCCAGCTTAAAAACTATTTCATGGACTCTTTTCAAATTTTATAACCAAATAGTCTTTAGTTTGAGGAAGTACTGGACTGATTTTGGTAAAGTTCGGTTCTATATTTCCAGTACTAGGAAAAGCTCTAACAAAAACATTTTGGGGCCATAATTTCTTAACATCTGATTTAGTCAGGAGATATTTTATGATTTAATGCTTTAAAATTTTCTTTTAAAAAGGTTTTTTCAGACATATCTTCACATTGTATTTGAAGATTTCAATCAAGGGGGATTGATTGAACAATGCAGGAGATTGGGGGCCTTTAGGGGAAACAAACATCATCAGCACAGTTCCAGCTAGCTATAGAAAATTATTTGTTTCTCTATGAATTTAATCATTCTAGATCAGCAAATCTGGACTGTTCCATCGGTAATAAGTGTGGAATATTTCAAATATAAAGATTTATCTTCTATAATACAACTTATCATTACATCTTCATCATTTAAAGGCTGCTCAGATGCTAATTAGTGGATAGTAATTTATGTCCATGTAAAAAGAAAAAACCTATATAATTTCGCTGGTGGTTTAGCTCTGAGTCTATTCTGATGATGATGATGATGATGATGAAGATGTTTCCGTGTTGATGGGTTAACCTCCAGCAACGTGAACAAAAGCTTACCTCTACAGACAAACGGGGAGGAGGAATCCATCAGGGAGGTGGAAACGCTGAATGCTGCTCTACTCCCACAAGCTGCTGCAGAAAATAGACAAAAATACAGCACACAGAAGATCTCAATTTACTTTCACACTTCTGTTCTACTATCACCAGCGCTCTCCACCCACACCTAAAGAACCCACCAAATGTTTGAGGCTTGTTGAAGAAAAAGGTAGGAAATCACTTTTGCTGTAGAACTTTAGCCGTAGAAGATAAAAACTGAACATTTTCTAGAATTCTTGAGTTAACAATCCATGAATCAAGTTAATAAAAAATCACATTGTTCAGACGTTTAGTCTTTATGCTGGATCACGATTTTTTCTTATATCAGATTTTTTTTTTTAGCTGTTCACATTACTGTGAACTGTTCACAGCCCTAAACTGACCTGCAAAAATAATAAAGACCTCACACACAGCCGATATCAATAGAGCAGCAAAATGGGAGCCACTGAACTAAGTTTTAACGCTGTCATTTAAAGTAATAGTGTCCATAGTGATGCTAACAGTGTTTATAGTGATGTTTTCGAATGAAAAACATCTTCCATTGGCGTAGCTCTGTGACAAATGTAGAAGGATGACGATGTCAAAGCCCTCTGAATTCCAATCTGACTATTCAGACTGGGGTCGCTCTGCAAAAAATCCGATCTGTATCTGATTAGGACCACATAGTTTTGCTTTTGTGTGTGTGTGTGTGTGTGTGTGCATGGTGTGTGTGAAAGTGGGTGTGTGTGAGTGTGTGTGTGTGTGTGTGTGCGTGTGTGTGTGTGTGTGTGTGTGTGTGTGTGTGTGTGCTAGATAATAATCCAGACATATCAAAAGATGGATTTGTTGTAAACAATCAATACAGCACTGTGAAAAAGTATCAGAACCCCCTAACGGTTCCTTATACTTCTCTGTTTGAATCTCACTGAGTCTAAACTCAGTTGGATCTTCAATCTAAATTTAACCTAAACAACCTGCAGAAAAAATAAACAGGTTAGAGGTTTTTCCTCTGATAATTGGGGATCAGTCTTGGACATCACTGTGCCGGGATTTTGGCCCACTCTTCTTTGCAGAACCTCTTCAATGCAGCCACATTGCATTTTTTTGTGAGCATGAACTGATCTTTTCCAAACTCACCAAAACATTTCATTGGGGCTCAGGTCCAGACGTTGACTAGGAGTCACTCAGAGGTGGACCGACTCTTCTGACTGGGATAATTGGCACACTGCATGACCTCACACACTGATGACCTGACATTCTCCATTGATAGAATTTATGTTCTCCTCAATGAAGGCGAGTCAGCCTGGTCCTGAGGTAGTAAATTATCTCCACAACATTTTTCTGCCATCTCCATGTTTGACCGTATGTCTAATGAATGCAGTGTTTAGGTTACACCAGTTAGAACTGGACACCTGTCCTCAAACAGTTCAACTTTCCGCTCATCAGTCCAGAGAAGATTTTCCAAGAAGCTCTCAGGCTCATTAAGATGAGTTTTGGGTGAATTCAGACCATGATTTATGTTCTTCTGGGTCAGCTGTGGCTCTCTCCTCGCCACACTCCCATGATGCCTTTTTTGACCAGTGTCTTTGGAATAGTGCAACCAAGTCCTCTGACCTTTATTGAGGTTAGAGAGGTTGCAGGTCTTTAGATGTTTTCTTTTGATCTTCTGTGACTTCCTGAATGGGCCTCCACAGTGCTCTTCTTTGAAGATTCACTATTGTTCCACATCTTCTCCATTTGTTGATATTGTGTCTCACTTTGGATCTACGTAAACACAGAATTATAAACAGCGCTTTGGAACCCCTCCAAGACTGATGAATTTCAATCACCTTCTGGAATTTCTGTGGATTTTCGCATCCAATGCTACCGATGAGGCCTATAAGCTAACTTCCTGCTATTGAAGATTAACTGTTGGTGTGATGATTTGATTGAGAAGTAGGCCTAATAGTGATCAGGTCTGGGTGGGTCTACTCCAGCTGGGGGAGGAGCCTCTTTCACACATGATCAGAGTGATTGGACAGACAGTAGACAGGTGTGTGTTTGTGACTGAGAGAGTTAAAATTATCCTCCTGAAGCCAATCCTCCTCAAGCTGATCAGGGCTCCGAATGGAATAAACAGTTCGGCGGCTGCAAGCCAACAAGCAGGTAATAGAACTTTTATTTCTTCTCACAATGTTATTTCTTATGAAAACAAACTTCTGCTGTTTCTTTAACTTTAATCTTCAAACTGTTTAGAATCGTCTCGTTTGAGCGTCTCCATCACATTGACCTGAACACCTGAGTGATGCATGATGATGAAGAGACTGAAAGTAATGTTTAATGAGATTTATTATGCATGTTTTGTTTTTGTTTTGACATTTTTATTTGTGAAACCTGTTTTAAGAGGGTTTTGATATTTCAAAAACAAAAGCTGGGATGTTCTATTGGTTATGTAATATCATCAGCACACAAGGATTTTCTCCAGGTCTAGAACTGACAGCCGTAAGCTGCAAGCTTATATATCCGCACCACCACAGAAACACTTAATATTTAACATATTACATATATCTGGGTTTTTTTTTTTAATCCAATAATCTACGGGCGCAGGTTTTTAAGAAAACTCATTAATTAAGCCATGAGTGTGATTACACAGAGATACAGATTCATGTCGGTCAATAACCTGCAGCAGGTCCAGCTCTTAATTAAGCATTGTTGTGGAACAAAGTTTTTGCAAAGATTAACTGATGTTAGTTTTAATTTCAAACACTTTAAAATAAATCCTTCATGCTAAATGTTAATTATCATTGGACACAAAATTTAATTTTGGTATAAAAACATATTTTAAGAAAACTTAGTTCTATATTCAAACAGTTCAGAGGTCAAACAGTTCAGATACCCTCATCACAGAATAATATTATTTAAATTTACAACATAAATTCAATATAATGGGTTATATTTAATGTAATTCTGTTGAGTCAAAGCTTGAGAGAGATCAATTACTTTTATTTTTAATATTTGAATGGAAACACAGTAGAATAAAGGAATGATGTTATTTAGAAGCTTTCTTTAAAATAATTTTTAATGCTTGAGTAAAGCATTAAAACCGCTGATTACATGATAGAAATTAATTTTGCTCAAAACATTAAATTTAAGCATTTTACTATAAAACATGTATTTTAATACAAGAGCTAAATATAAAGGTTCACATTTAATGCTTTGATAGGGATATAAAAATAAATAGGTAATATAACTTGGGTCTGATTTATCACAGGAATCTGAATAATAAAACCATTTATCTCTAATTCTTCAATAGAAAGACAGTTACATAAACAATCAGAATTCTGTCGAATTTCCCTTTAATGTTAATTGTTATAATTGAATACAAACATAAGGATCAATTTATTAACCTTGACTCAACATAATTAAATTAATTGTTTCAATTTAAAACAGTCACATTAATTACACACTATAAATGTTAAATGCTACATTTAATGCAAAGCTTTATGAGTGTAGGAGTCATTATAATGTCTTTGTGCTGGATGGAGGTGACTCTAGTGTTTTCTGAATCAAAGTTCTAGAACAAACAAGTTTTTCGTTTTCGTGCACGTGCTGCACCGTCAGCCTCGTCTAATATTCGATGCAATTTTGACAAGCTAACTAGACTAGACCAGCTAACTAGACTAGATCACGCGCAAGCCGTGTTAAGCCGTTCATCAGGTCTTCTGATCTGTTTGAACCTTTGTTCTCATAGATGGTTACAGCGCCCACCCCTCGCCACTGAGGTTATGTTTTTACAAACACTTTAATTATTAGTAGGATTACACAGAACCTGAACAACAGATTGTCACAGAACCTGTTGAAAAGTTTGGACATGTGACAAGGAAGAATCCTTTTTGTAGGAGAGATGGACGAAAGGGCTGGAGTCAGGAATAAACTGCACGATGGATTTGAATGATACTTGGAGGAAGGATTTGACGTTTAAGTCTACTAAAATACATAGACAATCTGAATACAGGGGGTGTAGTCGGAATTGTTTTCCCTTCTATTCAACATTGTAAATAAGGAACTTTTAATTCCAATTCTATACAGTATAAACTGTACTACTACATATTTTGAAGGATGAGTCAGGTGTTGTGGAAGAAATCATCAAATTCTGGATCCTGAAGAAAACCGCCAGAATGTTAATCTAAATAACAATGACATCAGTGTTATTCCAGATTTGTAGGTTTTAATGTTCAAGGAGTCATATGCCGAGGACCAAACTATCCTGTTACTGTTGCTTTTAGGTCACAATGACATAATCGAGAATAAGATGCTTGAGCGCACTGGGGTCTGTTTCTGCTGTTCAATGAGCCATTACCATACATGTATTGAGTATGGAAACATTTGTTATAGCTGATATTGTATTTTGTATTACAGGAACTGTCTCGATTATTAATCTCACAATTTGTGATTTTTGTCATCATTCATCTAAATTCCTAAGTATGTGTGTTTATCTTTTTAGAGTGTGCATAAAACCCAACAGTCAAGTCATTCCTGCCAAATTCACAGCACTCACCTTTCAGACGAAAGCAAGTATTAAAATATTTCTTCTGAAAATGTGCTCTTGAGCAATCTCAAAGGCGATTGTTTGACTCAAAACTTGAAAAGATGAATTCTTGAACTGGATTTATTTATTGAGCACTTTCCATACAGGGGACGTAGGACAAAGCTTAAAAATAAAAAATAAACCGCTCATTAATACTGAAAAATTGATTTAACAGAAATGAAATCCAAGATTGTTTATAGGAGAATGTTGATTAAAAGTAAAAAGTAAATAACTGGGTTTTTCAACTGAATAATTACTTGATACATATGAAGCTTCACAGAGTGTCCATAAAAAATAAGTTTTTATACATACAAAACCCAACCGAAAGCACTTATAATCCACCAAATCACTGGAGCAGGTAGATGGCTTGACGACCTGTTGGTCAGTGCGAGGGATGTATGAGGGGAATTAATAGAAAAGTGCACATCAGAGCCCATAGACCTTATGAGGTTAAATTTCACCACTGGTTTCTTCCTTCCCATCATTAACATACATCAGATTCACACCATAGGAACATATTTGCCTCCATTCTACTTCCACTGCTGTACTCCGGCTGAGCCTTTGGCCTAGCATGCTCAGTTCTAATGGGCTTGAGGCCACGTGCAGCTCTGAGACCTCAGTTTGACTCCTCATCATTAGCTACAGCGAGGCCAGAGGTGGCTGACAGGAGCAGATCAGAGTGCGAGGAGATGCTGACAGAATCACTGACCGTTTTGGTTAAGAGTTACTGACTGAAATCGCCGTGTGTTCAGAAGACAGAAAAACCCGCAAAATAGAGAATGGAAATCGTTGCTGTCAGTGTTTTTTAGGATGGATTTTCTTCTAGTCCGGGATGTCATGAGGATATCATATGACCCTGATATGAAATCTCTTTCCACTTATCACAAAGATCTGATGAACCCTGAAATGTGCTCTGACCCTGATATCTTGTGATATCAGGGTCAGAGCACATTTCTCCTTCTACATAAACCATATATGAAAAAGACAGGAAATTAATAAATTGAAAAGCTTTATCTTCAGGTGGATCTGTACAACAACTTTAAACCAAGAAAGGATAAGAAAACCTCAAACATCAAAACAAATGATGAACCTTCACTGATAGAACCCATTATAACCCTAACAGTTGAAGTCGGGATCACTGATAATCTGGTCTCCATGGTAAAACATTTCTGGTTAGGCGAAAATTTTGTCCCGAAGTTAATGTTGGAAGCAGGAAAAATAGACAAGTGAAGGAACTGAGAGACTTTAAAAACTGAGAACAGTTCATGCTGGTTCTAGGCGAAAGGTGTCAGAACAAAGAGTGACATCACAGTAGCTTCTGCAGGAAGAAATGATTTTGCCCGAGATTGCGCCAAAATTATAGGACAACATAAAAGGCTGTTCATTTTAATGTTACGGCTAATTGTTTGCATTTTTATAATGGGAAAATAAATAACCAATGATAACGATAAATTTAATTTTTAATCTATCAGTTTTTACAAATCAAGAATGAGCTGATGAGAAGATTAGCAAGAGGAATCAAGACTTCATATGACAGAGTGATAAATTACATAATATGAAACCAATAATGGCATCATGATCACTTTTCAATATAATCATTATTTATTGACTATCTGGCATACCTGTTGGATAATTTTCCATTGCACAAGGTCATAGAAAAAATCCTGGATCCTCACCCTGTCTAAAACTGTGGCATGACCACAGTTTGAACCCAAATACAGACACACTCTGGAAGTAGAGTTGGTGCAATTAAAATTTATTTAAAAAATCCAGGTCAATAATACAAACAGGGGGTCAAAACCATCAGAACAGTCCAGTCTTACAAACAATCCAATTCAACAGGCAGAGGCATAAGTCCAAGAGGCGAGCACGGTCAAAATCCAGAAAATCCAAATACATGCACTGGGAAAACTAACACTAGGAAACAACTGCAATATATACAGTATACTACCGTACATGGGCAAAATGCAGTATCTGCCGTTTAAGACAAATTCAAATATCCAGATATTTACATCGTTAAAAAAATTCAAAAATAGGTACAGAAATAATGAATACAAAGCGTTTTTAGCTTGACTTCAGAATCAGCTTTATTCTTCCGGTTGTCTTGGCTGTTCCCTTCAGGGGTCGCGTGAGCATATCATCTGTTTCCATCTTGCCCGGTCTTACCATGTCATCCAACCAGCTGCATGTCCTCTTTCACCACATCCAGAAGCCTTCTATTTAGCCTTCCCCATTTTCTCTGCCTGCAACTCCATCTCCAAAATCCTTCTAGCGACAGACCCGTTGTCACTCCTTTTCACACATCCAAACCATCTCAATCTAGTCCCTCTTATTTTGTTTCCAAAACATCTAACCTGGGCTTTCCCTCTGATTTGCTCTTCTCTAATCATGTCTATCCTAGTCACTCCAAAAGAAAAACAATTATCTCTCTTCATCATCAGCTCTGCCTCCTGTCTTTTGATCAGAGCTGCCATCTATAAACCATACAGTAGAGCTGCTGACACCTCCACCTTGTAAACCTTTCCCTTTCCACTCTTGCTGCAACTATTCTGTCACGGATCATTCAATCTTTATTTTAACTTGAAAATACAATTAGGTAGACCTTCTTTACAACATAGCCGAGCGTAAGATATCTCTAGACACTCTTCTCGAACCACTCTACCCTACCTGTGCTAATTTTTTCACCTCATTTACACATTCCCTGCTGCTCTGAAGATGACCCCAAGAAGTTAAACTCCTGCACCTTCTTCACCTCTACTCCTTGCATCCTCACCGTCACACCTGCCTTCCTTTCATTCACACATATGTATTCTTTCTTTCTGTGACTGACTTTCATTCCTCTCCTCTCCAGTGCATACATCAACCTCTTCACGTCTTCTTCCACATGCTCCCTACTCTCGATAGCGATCACAATGTAATCTGCAAATACCAGTTTGTCCATGGAGACGCGTACCTGACCTCATCTCATGTCTGTCCATCACCATAGCACCTTTCCCAGATCGTCGCTGTGTGTCTCATCAGATTTTGTTTTAATTTGTAATAAGTAAAAGAAAAAACTGTCTATAGAACAAGTTTAAGTTCACTTGGACTGATTTCTTGAACATACTGTATCTTTCTCAGATCTCGGTTTTAAACAATTAAACATGGGTGTACAAAGTAATCAGATCCTTTACTCAAGCAAAACAATAATACCACAATATAAAAAGTAAAAGAACTGCATTCAAAACTTGACTGAAGTAAAAGTGTGTAAGTATTACAAGTAAAGTTACCAGTTAAAGTAGAAGTAGTCATTCTGGAGAAGAATAGCTCTTCTCAGTGTTTTCGGATTACTGTTACTTCTGTATTATAATAATAATAATAATAATAATAATAATAATACATTTAATTTATAACGCACTTTACATTGATCAAATCTCATATAAAAATATGACCAAAAGCAGCAATTTTAATTAAAAGTAGTAGGTTCTGCTAAAAAGGAAAGTTTTAAGTCCTTTTTTGAAAGTCTCAGTCGTCTGTGGAGCCCTCAGATGGTCAGGGAGGGCATTCCAAAGACAAGGGGCAGCAGAACAGAAGGCCTGATCACCTGATCATTGGAAGTACTTCCAATATATACTTAAGTACAGTACATGAATAAATGCGTAGTTATTATCCACCATTGGTGTTAGTGTGTAAACATGTGAACACATTTGTCTGATAGTTTGAAGCTCTTACCAGAGAGAGCATGGCGATCTTACAGGGTCAAGAAGCAGCTTAGCTTCTGCATGTAGTGATACCTGTGGGAACACCAACAGAACATTTATAGACGGCATTTTGTCCTGTGCGAGAAGCACATCTTTAAACCTGCACTCAGTGGCCCTAAGCCTTCACTCTTCTTCCTGTGGTGTCGATTTCACACCTGCAGAGCTCCACTGTCATGTTAGCAATGAAAAAATACAGAAAGATTGAAAAAAATAATGCCACTATTTCACAGATATTTGGGGCTTTTTATTTTACACTTATAAATAAATTTTGCACGAACCATACTTTGGATAAAAGGAGCGAACTTTTTCAATGCGACGCAGTTTCATCTGTGAGGATGAAGCTAGAAAATGACAAGTTCACATTGAACTGAGTATTTCTGTCCTTACAGGGTTTACATGAACCAGTTCACTGCCGCACAAGCAATCTCCTAACATTAATCCAAAAAAGTGTTTTTCATAAAAAAGCCCCCCTAGTGAGTGAAATATGAACTATTACAGTAAATATAAGCAGGATAGATCTCCTCCTGGAACTAAATATTTCCAAAAATAAATGGTTGAGAAATTCTTGCCCAGAAACTTTTGCAGGCTCAATTTAGTGTCAGAAATGTCACAGCATCACCCGCAGCCCCATCCATTGTTTAGAGCAACCCTTTGGCCTTTTTTGCGTTAAAACTTTTTGGTTGCAAATAAGCAGCATTACTTTTACCACTTTTCCAATTTGTTGTTACCTTATCTCTAAATGTTAAACTGGGCTGTACACATTGGGAGCGAGAGCAGGCTGGCTGAAAAAAAAACGTGTGGGAAACGGCCCTCAGACTGTAATCAGTAGCCCCATGATCGTCTGAACGTCATCATGTAATGTGACTGGAAACACATATACCCTAGAACGTGGAATCTGTTTAGGAATGTTTTTAGTCTCAAAATTATTCACAATGATCAGGCTTGTCTGACGAAGGCTTCCTTAAGGATGTGGCTCGGTAACCTTTGACCCAGATCACACATCTGCAAGATCTCCTTTCACCATGTCAGAAATATCTCGAAACTCCGTTCTTCACTCACCTTGAGTGATGCTGAAAAGCTGGTCCACGAGTTCGTCTCCTCCCGACTGGATTACTGTAACGCACTTCTCATCGGGATCCCTGATAAAAGTCTTCAAAGACTTCAGTATGTTCAAAACAGTGCTGCAAGGATCCTGATGAGAGTTCGTAAACACGAACACATCACCCCTGTTCTTCATTCCCTTCATTGGCTTCCCATCTCCACCAGGATTGATTATAAGATCTCTCTCCTCACTCACTAGTGCATCCATGG